>CM017569.1:24062631-24360131 GCA_007844125.1 Sinonovacula constricta | reverse complement strand
AATAGATTTTATTTTTAAATTTATTCTATAAGTTGGCTCGCTGAATATCACAGGTTATAGGCAATGATAAATAAAACTATTATGTTCCGTCAATACGACTGTTCTGCAGAGAGCTCGTACACATACATCTGTGACTCTGGAATTTTTTTATATAATACAACGAAAGATTGAAAAACACGAAAAGACATCAAAGTGAATACACGTTTCAGTAGAACAAAGTGATCTAACAACATTTTCGCCGTTTGGTCTTAGATAAAGTGTGGTAACACGTGCCCCTTGTATGGATCGAAATGCTCCCAAAACGAAATACAAAAAATTACTTCTACGATCACATATATAATATATATTTTATAACATACTTATTTACAGACGACGTATATTGCAGTATTACAAAAGTAACAAACGGTAACGATTAACAATTAACTTACAAAATAGTTCACAACATCAAGTCCATGTCAGACAACACGCCCAGACATCTTCTTTACTACAACCAATATCAACACAAGCTAAATTACACGTTAAATGATCAGTGAACGAGGGAATTTTTATATTGACCAATGAATAAATGAAAGAAAAAGTATAGAAAACTGTGAAAATTCAGACGTAGAAATGAAACTCATCAGGTTCGGATGTAGCATGGCAAAGGATAAAGTTAAGAGTAAGTTTTAAGTATGTACACTTTGAATTTACATGACTTGGATAAGATTTTATCGTAAAGAATATTATCTCTGTTTACTTAAATTGATTATTATATTATAATTGCCCAATTGCCATACCTATGCACTGAAAAACCTTACGTCGATAATATATTGGTCGGGGTAAATATATTAGTCAAAACTACTGTTCATTAAAAAATTCGGCCGAAATATTTCGATTTAGAAACGTAAAGTATAAAGTGAAAAATCTTGTAAAGGTTTATGGCATGTCATCGTATGCAGACGATATAACTACTTTTTTCATTTGCAACATGCAAACATGTATTTTTGTTGTTGCTTTCAATGCATAAAGTTACCGGCGTTATTGTGTGTGCTTTGTTTTCGTACATTTCTGATACGGACACCGCTATTGATAACATTCGTTTCCATACCGTCCAAGATTGCTTCTTTAGGGGTCAACCGCTTAAATCCCGCAAGACAGCTGGAAGACATCTACACGTATTATTTTTGGTCCTGCCTTGGCCTCACACCAAGGTGTTACAAAGTTTGTTTTGTTTGCAGCTATACTAAAATGTTGGAAACATTTTTGTATGAAGACAAAGTTTTATCTTTCCTTACAAGTGACAGAACAAAAAGCAATAAGAAGTAAGCTCAGTAGAAGTATGATTGATACAATTGTACGAAAATACATTTCATGTGAAAAAAATTCTACCTAATGCAAACACGTTTGCGCCTTAATGCAGTAATTAGTAACTGTCATGATTATGCGTGTGTTTAATATATAAAACATGATTTAAGATATGAGATTCGCGAAGAAAAGAAGAAAATAGGTTTGTCGTAGTTTGGTCAAACAATTTCACGTAAAGATAATAAAGATTTATAAAACAAAAATGGACATTGGCAGTTGTGTTTCTAATTGTCTCCCTTGAAGTGCCAAATATCAATCGGAACTTTAAGGCAAGAAAAACAAATCGGCAATTTTTGTAAACGAATCTATAAGTTTGAACAACATTCATTCTTATAATAAGAATGAGAGAGATACTAGAAGGTTAAACATACAGTATAATCACCATGTAGCACGTGTGCTGTATGTAGAGGTTTGGCGAACGATAAAGTATACTAAAAATGTTTTCATTGTGTCCCAGCTGTCGTGCGTATCTTGTTTGTATAATAAGAACTTATTAATGTCAATCAATGCTCAATAAATTCTGATTCTTGAAATTAAAAAATAGGATACTGGCCACTTTGCTCTATAAACAAAATCACAATTGTAAACTTAAATTAAGTACAAAAAACCAACAAAAACCTAATCACATCGTTGTCTAGCATTGACTGGATACTTATATGTATAGCAGCACGGCATACACTTAAGCCTAATTTGTAAGGATAAAAAAATAAAATAAAATGTAAATTGCAAAAGTTTAGCTAACTTAAACTAAATGATTTCAAAATGGTAGATTGTCACTTGTTTCTGTTTTATTTTAACATAAACGATCTTAAAGATACAGTCGTATCAACGAATGAATGTCTTATAATAAAATTGAAAAAAAACCTTAAAATTGTTTCTGTCATATTTTTACCCGTATTTATTTGTCTAAGAAGAATGAGAAGTGTTGTTCTGTCTGGAAAATGATAACAAAAATGAAAAAAAAAATGAAACGGCTAAATTATCAGTTAATGGAGAAGAAAACATTAAATCACTTTGTACACGGGTAGCTGGGTACGTAAATAACTGACGAAATGTAAATGCTGTATTGTTATATACATAGGGAAATGCACGGCTCCACAATAATAACAAAACAGTCGATAAGCCTTTAAGTACCCAAACGGGGAATCACTTTGTACAAGTCTTGTCTCAGCTGCAGCATACTACGTACTACAACAGTTTTGATGACGTCACTGGATTGTGTTTCCCGAAGGGCGTTATTTTTCCTCTATGAAGAGGACAACAGTACCTTGGGACGCGGCCTCGAATAAACGAACGAAAGCCACTAATGGCATGCACGTTTAAATTACTGACCATTTTTACAAGCTCTTTTCCGCCGTTTTCAATTCAGATGAACACTGTGGTGTTTAAACGTTTAATGACGTCAAATGACAACATACACGCCAATGATTTAATGTTGTGACGTCATAGTTACCACACTGGCCTATAAAAAGATTCTCTAACAACCAAGAGAACACCTTTTCTGTGACTGGAGATTAATTGATATAAACTACGCTTCAGCTATATGATTTCATCCCTCCTTCCTCCGTTTTTTATGACGTTTCTCGTGCGGGGTGGCTCGTGCCTTAGTCTTTTCATTTTTCTTATTTTTAAATAGCTTAGTGAGTGTGTCATGACAGAAATTAACGTCGGGTCCGTTGTTATTCTTCCCATCACATTTGGGCGAGTCAAACACATCTTCCGGTGATAACTTATAAAATTTAAAGCAATCCTGTTTCTTGGAGTTACTTGAAAAGTTTTCTCTCGCACGTCCTTTATATGGCTTGCCATTTCTTCGTTTGAACCCTAAGTACCAAGGGTTATCCTTCCTGCCTGCCATTCTGTAATGAAATCGACTTGGGTCCGAGTACTCTTCTACAAATTCGCACAACGGACTGTTACCAGAATGCTGGAAAGAGAAAAAAGTGGAAACATCAGCAAATGCGGCGTGAGAAAAATGTAACGTAAACACAATGCCATCAAAATACAATAAGATTCAATCTGTATGCATCTCTTTGATGTCTAATATAACAAAGCTGTTTTCAGCATCATCCAATACGAATAACCCGACCTTTACACCCTAAACGACGAGTCCCGAAGGTGAAAACGGAGACTAGTTTGTTTCGTTCTCAACTACCCGGGGTATAATACAGCCATCTTTAGGCAGGTAACCCAATCTCTCCCGCCCAGTCTAGATAGAAGTATATACAAATTTAATAAAGGTATTGTGGATCCATTGTCAAAGCCGTCATCTTTGTCTGTGCCAGTGTGCTCACTTCATTTAGTACCTACAATTCTAACTAATTCACAAACTATCTGTAACACCGACACCCGCCAATTAACAGGCTAGTTTTGCATTTTATACTAAGTCCACGTCAATGAAACTGTAGACGGGACCTCACATGGTTTCTATCTGATTGCTCACGACACAACGCATTTCAACACTGACTACACCAAGTGCTTCCTTGCAAATTTTGAAAGGTGTCTCAAACGCTTTTTAGCGTTGCACATGTGAAGCTTTTATCTTAAATGGGCATATGCTGATTTCATAAACGTATTGCAACCAAGGCATGAATTGTATACAGATTTAAATTCTCGTCATCTGTGTTAGTTTAACCATTCATGTTAATGAATTAGATGCAATTTTAAACCATTGTACCTATACAACGATTTTAAATAAACGTCATGTGCATGTGTGTTCGTGTTCGTGTTTGTGTGTGTGTGTGTGTGTGTGTGTGTGCGTGTGCGCGTGTGTGTGTGTAGGGATGGGAGGGGATTTGCCGGCATTTTTGCCGTTACTTTGCAGCAATATTTCTATCATTATAGCACAGCGGCACTTATGAGGTGCCCAAGGACTGAACCCGGCCGGTCCATTATACTGACACCGACGAGTCAGGCGTAATGTTCTCCCCTCAGCCCCGAGCGTTAATAGGGAAGCCACTACTACCAACTTTAGAGTCTTTGGTTTGACCCGGCCGGGGTTTGAACCCACGATCTCCCGATCCGCAAGCCGACGCTCTACCACCTGAGCTATTGCGGCCCGTATGACTATGTATGTATGTACACACACACACGCACGCACGCACGCACGCACGCACCACACACACATACACACACAAGTGGTTAATGTTAAATTATAGAAAATCAACTAAAAAAGGAGTGATCATCTAATTTAGCTTTAAGGATTTTTCAAAATGTTGGGGAGGTGGAGAGGGGCGGGGGTGGGGGTGGATGTCATATATACACATATCTATATTAAGTGGTGTGGTACTTGTGTATGCGTTACGAAATATTATATTTCAGAAACGAGTTTTTGTATACTCAGCGGTAGGTAAGGTAAGATATGTCAAACATTCGTGCCAGAGTTGGGCTTTCGTGTACATTGCACGGAATTTGTTAGCGTGACGTCGACAATATTCAGAGTAAATTGAAGGGTAATTGAGATAGAATTTACAAGTTGTCGTGGTATTATCAACGGGTCATTTTCCACATTAGCAAGCTATCCTTGCCCATTCGAGAGACTGCCAGATCGCATGTCCACGGACCTCTGGTGTTCCGGTGCATTTACAAGTTTTTGGTGTGTTGGAATTCTTTTTAAACATTACCTACATAGGTAAATTTCTTGTCACGAACCATAACATTTCCGGGTATAATTTCATGGACACATTCTAAACATAGCATGTGGATTCTAAAACGGACAAAATTAACTTAAAAACACACAGTAAAAATGATTTCGTCTTCCAGGAAGTTTTCATAAATTCCTATTACGCTTTGATCATTTAATACATGTAGAAGCAATTCAGCAACATTTTGAACAGTCTAGAATAATTTGAAATCTTTTATTCAGCTGATTACATGATTATTAGTTATTTATATGCTTTAAAAATAAATTGTATAAAACGCAAATAACAAAGTGGTAATTTTACAGTTTGACAGCTCAAACTCTGTGATCGTTAAAGAGATCCCGCAAGGGGGTAAAAAAATCTATTGAATAGTGTGATAATTCATATCAAATTCTGGCATATTTGAAATGCCGATACTATGTAAATGGCTCAATGAAATGGAGTGTTGGTCGATGTCATTGACTCCTGTAGCGGGTTGGCACATGCCATACAGTGACCCCGAACATCCGCGTTGGCAGGAAAAAAAACTTGTGACATTTTGTAAACAATTCTTCCACTGCGTATATGTTTACATACAGCCGCGGAGTAAATGGTATGTCAACTTAAGCGAGAATATTGTCTTGTCTATTACGTATTGATATCAATTCGTCAACATATCTTTCTCTTTTTAAGATGTCAAATATATAATTGAAACTGACATAAAATAAATACATGGATGAGATAATTAACTTTTCTGACTTTTTTTTATATCTGAATTTGTTCAAGAGCTATGTTTCTAGTTAAGACGTTTTCAAATCCATTATCTTGTGGTGATTTTTTTCTTTTGATATTTGTTTGAAACTCAGTTCAAAGCCATAATAACCAACGAGGGCGCCCGTGGCAAAGTGCTAGGATCGCCGACTTGTAATTCCTTTAACTGATTAGTCTCCCATACGGCATGTTGGCTCATGAAATAATTGTGGGTTCTGGGTTTGAGTCCCTGCAGCGGGACACAGAGCTGGATGACACAAGAACGCTAGTACTTTGAATTGTACCCTTAGGAAACTTGCACACACTTTTAACCTCTAAACCAAGGCACTGCTATTTTTACATCATGTTTACACTAGGGTACACTATTTACTAACCAACGACAACGTATTGTATAATGTGTCCCAAATATCCACCAAGAGATATGTTTGTGTCGTTTAAAAACAGTATTTTCGTCTAGCAAGCATTTGACAAAAATATAAATATGACATAAACATTTTGTTAGTACTTAACACCGACAGAACAAGATATAACATCGTGTACACAACCATAAAGATTCTAATCTCCGCCTTCGCATACATACACTGAATACGCGGCTTTCTTCTAATGGACCGTTGGCCATAGATGAATCCTTTTTATGCTGAATTTCTTTAAGAGCAATACAACATATTAGTGAATTATAGTGTTACTATAAACATGGAAAGGTCAAAAGACATATGGCTAGGGACTCAGAAGCTGATAGTAAAGATCCTGACCAGAAAGCTCCCATCGAGAGCTTGATGATCATGGTTTACACTTGTTGCATAAGCCTTATCAAATTGTGCATAGCAGGCTAAGAGTTAATGCCGTCGACTGGCAGGCATACAGGGAGTATTAGACAATAAATTTGTCAGTCCTTGTTCGGTGTTGACATACGGGCCCGTGCCATTCAATTAAAAAACTTCGTCCTTAACCTGATATCGATAGCAAAGCATGTTTTTTAAAGATTCATATCAGTTGTATTGAAGATAACATTATCATCAGCTCGTCACTGCAGCAGGTGCCCCTTAAGGTGATATAAACCAAGGCAAGCTAAAAGTGAGTCTGATTGCTGCTAATTAGGTCACTCTGGCACCTGACCGATGAGTCCGGTTGACACCTTACCAGCCAGATATGTGTAATCATCATAAAATATAATTTTAAGAATCACGCTTTAAAATGAAAGAACAAAACACAGCAAGAATGTGCGTGTTTCCTATACAGCGAAATAAAAATATTGAAAATTACTTATAAAAAAATAAATATTCAGTTATGTGCAATCATAATTTCTGAAACAACCGTCATTTTTCATCATTCTATATCTGTTTTCATTCTCATGGTACAACTTCTAAACTAGATTTTTTTTCCGTTAAGTTTACTTTGCCCACGCTATCACCTATACGAAACCCCCTTATAATTCTTTGGTATTTGAGATATATCTATACTTCAAAATAACAAATCGAGCTGATTTATGGCAGAAATAATTGCTGACAGATGTATTATGTACACCTGGACTTCATTCATATTTATTGCTATCTACATAATTTGCTCGCAAAGTGAGAAGACCGTGTCCTAATTTGCAGTCAAGAGACCTTTGTTTCTGCTCCTGTAAGGTACACCACAAACAATGACAAGACTAAGGTGTTGATTTATTTATTAGCACTGGACTGAAGTCTATGTCAAAGTTGAGTTGGCATTTAAGCTACTGTCGGGTTTATTTTTCACGCCTAAAATGACTACTCGTGGATTGTTGTTTTCAAAACTGTCTGTGATTACGTCAAAATACTAAGCCTAGATTTACCAATATATATCTGCCACTTTGTGCAGTACAATGGAATATCTGTCTGCAAAACGGCAATGTAATGTCCATATATCCACACAACACAAAGTTCTAACCCGCTTTGCTGTGTTGTTCTTCATGTCACAAAATTACTTGCATTAATATCTCTTACGCCTGTTTACTAAAATGATAAAAATTTCGAATAAGCGTAAATGTATATCTGACCACTGACTGCTCTGTACTTTTCAACTCGATGGGCTTGCTGTCAGTGCATTGTGTTTGAGCTGGATGTCGTGTTATGTTTTGACGGACGGCATGATGTCGCATTTCTGGCAGCACAGATACGATTGATTTAAAAATTTACGTCATAAAAAAAAGCGAAAACCCTTAGTAAAGTTTTATTTCAGTTGTATTGTGCCTTCTGGATCAAGCCCACCGCCCCGCTTTGTATTTATAGTGTTTAATGGCTCACATGGATAATTTAACTAACATGGAATCAATTTCAGACAAGACAACATTCCAATTTGTATCTTTAAAAAGAACGTCACATGTCCCTCTCATTATGATATATTGTGCTTGTATACCTGACACAGATTCCTTTTCTATACAAGCTGCAGACGGGTAAATTAAAAGTTCCATTTCAATCCAGCGACAGATGCAGTGTTTGTTACCTGGTCTGCCAATGTTACTATATCCGATGCAGTTGCAAAGAATTCAATCATCTCACTTGAAATGTGAGATATCGCTTAAAGAATGAGGACAAAACGAGCCTTCAATAGACCATCTAGCCGTATTGTTGAGCCCTATGGTACAAAAGACACCCTGCTTTTGTACGTGTCCTCTCTACTGGCGCTATTATACCAACCACTTTACGGTATATACTTGAAATGTTCTGCCATGGGCTAGATGCCATCTGGAAAGCTTTTAAATGGAAACATATACGATGATTTATAAATTAACAGAAATAAAAATAACAAAAACATTGCACAGAAAAGTGTCGGGGGCAATATCCGCCAACCGCTTGCTCAAGAAGCATGAGAGGCAGTCATAAAGACGTGTTCGCATAAGAGGGTCTTAAGTTCAATTCTCATACTCGGCAATGACTGTCGCCTTTGATCAGTGGAGACCACCGTGTTTTAAAGCAGTTGTATTTATCTAGCTACATTTATTTGGAACAAACCAATAGAGTTAGGGCTCCAATTTTTATTTTACTGTCTGGACTGTCCCTACATAATATAATTATAGTAAAAGCAATTATTCTTTATAATTATAAATAACTTTTTCTTTGTGCTTTTGGAAATGTTTTCGTCACTTTTTATTACAAAGATCACAGTGATATAGGTCAAGTACATACGTGTTTTTAAACAGAAGTACAAAATAACGCACCTACGTTCCATAGTCATGAGTCTTATGTCCCCAAGAATGTAAGCTATACGCAAAACTTGTGTTTAAACACCATTTTATATTCTGTCAATTGCTTAATTAACGAAGGTGTCCGTTTTATAAAGTCTTTGTATCGCATGTTAATTGTGCATCCTGCTACATTCCTGATCACCATTACATACACAAAGAGTTTACAATCGCTCAAGAAAGGCTTTAATGTCCAACTTCAATTTGCATAAATTTTAATTCAGAATAAAGTCCGGCAAAACATTGCGGGTAGTTAACATACTTGTCGTGTTTCACTCCGCGTCAATTGACAATGTACCTGATTTTTCACAACACCAAATCGGATACTATAATTAAGAGTTAATTAGCATATTGTTCGGGAAGAACTGGCCCAATTATCAGAAGCACTGACCCTGTTGGGTCTGCAGAAACAAGATAACATCGCAAATATCTTGGTCGTGAGGTGCAGAAAGCCTCCATTTACCTCAGACCGGTTATTTGTTGTTTAATTTAAGCGCGACCGTAATTTTTGTACCTTAGAAATATAATAGCGACATAACAGGTTTGCAAAACGCGATTATAAATATTATCAAGTTAAATACTTATGTTTTAGGTTATCGTTTGAAAATATCAATTATGCGATGATGCTGAGCGTAAAGGAAACCTTTAAACAATTAATATTTCAAACACAAATTTGCCTATCTTGAAGTGCAGCTTGTTGATATCTTGTTCATATGTTTGTCTTTATAAAACGGCGTCTTAACCAGTCTTGCTGCAGTACAATTTGACTCCCATGGCCAATAAAGTGAACATTTTGTGATTTTATCATTTCATCATAAAATTATTTGTAAGATTTCGTCTCTTTTGGAAATAATTATTCACCTAACCGATCTTCCTGTCCTTAAAAATGTCATGGATTTTTTAAGGGATAGGCCTAAAAGTAAAAAGCAACAACATATATACAGTTGAAAATAACAAAATTGCACGCAATACAATATTAGCACCTTACTTTCCTCTTTTAGTTGAATGCTACCTTGAAAGTATTACAGACGTTCCCTTATTTATAACGTTCATACTATTTTAACAGCCGATCAGCTTGTGTTGTGTCTTAAATACAGGCTTGTATTGAGCCAGAGCCTCAATATTTAGCACGCTATCATTCTTAAAATGATCAGACAGCGTATCAAATATTCACACAGTCTCCCGCCCCATGGTCTACACGAGAACATAGATTCATCCCATTGGAATGAAACACTACTATTTAAGAATTTATATCAGCTATTGAAAACACGGCTATTGTTCGAGAAAATGGGAATTTTCTCTTTTTACAAAAAAACAACAACAAAAAAAAACAACATCCGCAAATCGACATGCCATGAACTGTTTTAGTATATAATTGTAAAACTGAATACATCTCTTAATGCTATTTCGATATTTAATGTCTAACTATTTTGTAAGATTTCTTTGCGTGAGAAATGTGCCTAAACTTTTTTCTTATATCATCCAAACTAATGTAATATAGAGTGATTGAAAGGACAACATGTTGTATTGAATGTGAAAACAGTTTTGTTTGATCAAATGATAAGATGCACGGGTACGACAATTCTATCTGAAACGATTAAATCGAAAATGTCTAATATACTTTTTCTTATCCATTGAAATAGAGACGATCCATATGAGATGATGGTAAACACGCGAATTTTATAAAGGTGAAATAGCCTCTGCTCTTTTGAAAAGAGAAGTGGCATCGTAAGAGAAAGGACATGTCAAGAGTATTTACATACGAGTCGAATACTGCCTTACATGCACTTAACTGTCCGTATTCAAAATACCGATTGATTTTCAAAGGTTTTTGAAAGTTATTTAGGAATAAAACAAACTGCACACAAAATAGCCTCATTTCTTTGCACAGTTCACAATTTGTATGACCTGTGAAAAGTGACAGGAATGTAAAATGGAATTTTAATATGTATATATATATATATATATATATATATATATATATATATATATATATATATATATATATATATATATATACTGAATGCATATCTACCTATCGCCTCTAGGTTCATCTGTGACATTAAATGAATGGATAAATGAAAATGTTTTTTTTTTCCATGTAGCTATTTCTTGCTGATAGAATGCCAATCATCCTTTATATTGGAGGTTAAATCGAACAACATTTAATTATTAATTTATTTCTAGCTAATTCTGTAACTATTCCATTTTAACACGACATGAAATTTTGAAGTATACGTTACTCGAATTATATCCCCCTGTCTGCTAGTTCTAGTATTTTTTTTGCTCAAAATCATCCTGTTTTCTAGCAATGTATTGTTTTGTCATGCATTTGCTTAACACGCGTATTAACACAACATGCAATGCGGATAAGGTCCGTCAGTTAAACATCTGTTGTCACTCTTAAAAGCTAGTCGCACCTATGACAGATAATTCTTAATAACACATTTCCTGTTTAAATACAAATAAAATCTTCTAAAGAGAGAGATTACTAGTTAAATCTCTTTGCCTTAAAGACGCGACATAAGGGAAACTTTAAATTCGGCCGGTGTCTGATACAGATATAATAAAATACAATAATGACATTTTTATTTTTAATTGACCGTAGAAACAAATCGGTGAGTCATTGCATATATACGGAATTCGATGTGCAATTGAAACGGCGCAATGGGAGTTAAACAAAACAGCTCTGACATCTGACTTTTATATGCACACTTGTTTAAGAAGCATGGAGTATAAATATTTGATTTACCACAGCGGTCGTTTAATTGAACAAAATTGACGCTATGTAGGTCAATATATGTTTGAGAAAAAAGTGATTTAGCGGCCCTCTTTAATAACTCGGCGGAGATATGTATCACTAAATCCATAAAGTAAGACTGGACTCCCATAAAAATCTCATAAACTATTTTCTCAATAGAGTCAGTCAAAATGGTATTTGCCTGCTAGGGTGGCTCATGTTCAATATTGTCTGATATTGATATACGCTGACTGGGTAATTGCTGACCAATTTCGTGCATTAAATCGGATAAAAGCACCGACGCGATGGTGGGACATTGAATTCGATGAAAATCCAGCTTCTATCACTGGATTTATTCAATCACAGATACAACGCGACTTAGAAAGAAGCAGCGTTGACTACTGCGCAATCTGAGTTTGTGGCAATTCGCTCGACGAGGAAAATAATCCATTGGCGTATACACAGACACTACTTAATGTAGAGTGTAGTTAAGAAAACCCACCAAATTACTTGAAATTTATTAATAAGCTGAGTAGTTTCAGCGTTTCTACGAATAGCGCACAATCTTTTCAAGTTATCTACAAGAATGCTAAGTTTTCATGTAAGCACAAATCAGTTAAACAATTAAAGACGTTACAGACTTTCTATTCAGCTAAAAACGGCGAAATTAAAGAATTTTAATAGTTTATCATTTATAGCCTTTTCTGAATTGCTATCGTATTCACACACGAATGCACGCACGCACGCACGCACCCCCCCACACACACACTTAGTTAAACAGAACCTTATTCGCAAAAGCCAGTTCAATGTTAAAGTGATAATGTCATTGCTAGATATATTTACGTCAAATACATTGCATTCGAAAATATCCGACTGAAACCGAAAATAACCGACAAGAAAACTAAACGTCCTACGCATGCCTATTGAGGCATCTCTGAATATAGTTGAAATAAGATACGTTCAGTTCATCTGAATATATAAGCTTGGATTTCTCCATTTTCAGCGCATTAATCATAAAGGTGATTTGTTTGTGATAAGATTTAACCGTATCTCGTCACAAGATATCAGCTCCCTCATAGATAAAATACAATTAAGGTTCAAATGAATGTATCTGTTATAGAATGATACACTGTAGGGGTAAAGAATGATTAATTTCCTATGTTAATGGTGTTTGCAGTCATAATGACTCACGCGGTCTGCATTTTATTTGATGGTGTTTCTCTTATCTCTACTTCGATAAAACATAGGAAAGTAATTGCAAGTGGGAACAGACTCATAACAAAACTTCAACATTTTCAAAGGTAGTATCTTCTCTTTTGCATTCTGGTGGGGTGTAATTAGCATTCGTTGACGTATTTTATAACGAAACTTACCTGAAAATTAAGAGTGTGGACAACGACGTGTACACACACTCCTGAAAATACCGTATTCGTTTTAACACCGACTTAAAACAAGTCTTTCAATAATAGACTACCCTGGACAAATATCTCTGACAAGAATTTTGCCGAAAATTGCAATTACCATTCGGAACATGTCGGAAATGTACGCTTTCCCCTCGTTGACTACGGATGACGGAACAAGCCGAGGCATTGCGAGTATTCATGACGAATCACGGACAACCTCGAAGGGTCTCGAGTGTGAACGTACACCTTTATACGTTCATTCAGTACTTATCATTAACATAATATATGTACAGTAAGTTGCAAAAATACTCCAACCCTTATGTGACCGATAAATTAGATAATAAAGACACATGCATTGTTTCGTGTCGTTAATTATTTGTTAACCAGAAATGAAGCTATTATAAATGCATGGTTATTGGCAATGTTGTGGCGGGTTGTAGTCGGCGAGTAGACAATATTCTGCAGTCTGTCTCAAACCCCTGGTATTATATGAACCAGAAAGAGTGTCGTTTTTGGGAAAGAAAGGACCACATGACTAATTGGCCTCACCTCTTTCTCCGTCCCATATCCATCTCTAAATCATTTACGACACCTTGTGTTTTCCGTCCGTTGTATTATTATGATAAACTCAGAAACTACTGAATGAAGGCGACGCAGGTGTAATGACTACAAGACGAGAAAGATATCCCTTGAGAGATGCTTTTCTGATATGTCTGTAATATTCCAAAAGTGATAGCCGATCTGTTTCTTCAGTTTTCTGTCATTTCGTTTTGTAAGTAATTATATCAGTTAGTCTCAATTTCAGTTTGTACTTGTGTCTCTCCGTTTTCTTGTTGTTGACCTAGCCAGTTTGTACTTTTTATTTACTTGTCTTACCGATGTAAATGTCTGCATGTCAGTTTGACCGTATATCTACATGTAGTTGTTGTATCCATCCGTCCGTTTGTCAATCCGTCCGTCTGTGTATCTGTCCGACAATACGGTTACAAAGGAAAGCCTTGGTCCTCAGTAGAAAAATCCATGATTAGGAGCGACATCTGATAACTTCGGGAGAAAGTCGATAAAATCCACCCGCCCCGCCACCATGGCTTATCAGAAACACACTATCGTACACACTGAACTCCGTTAACAAACGCTAGTTTACGAGGTACAAGTGTCGCATTCTAATAAAACGCGTATGCGTCTTTTTTCCTTTATCAGTTACGTACTTGGGAAAATATTCGCTAAGACAGCAATGGTCACCAGGGCAATTAGATTATCTTGACTTAGGAATGCGACAATTTTGACATATAGTGTTGTTAGATGGGCAAGAAGGCAAAAGGAAGGACGTTGCCCGTTATGGATAAAGGTTTAATTGAGCGTTTGTATATTATAAGTTGAATGGCAATTCTATAGAATAATTTTAGATCTATAGTAATAAAAAAGGTTTTCGGACATACGACTTTACTATAAGAATTGTATCTGAAGACAAGTGTATTATTCAGTGGGATCCTGTTTAATAGTCTAAACAAGGTATTTTAATACTTTGTTTTGTACGAAAATAAATGTTTGTGCAAATAACGGATGATAATGATGATTGGTGATAATAATGATGACGATGATCTATGATGATGTTGATGACGATGATGATGATGATGACATGATAATGAAGATGATGATGACGATGATGATGATGACGACGACGACGATGATCTATGATGATGATGAAAATGATGGTGCCTTGATGGTGATGACATGATGATGATGATGGTGGTGGTGGTGGTTGTTGTTATGGTAATGATGATAATGATGATCATGTTGTTGATGATGATGATGATGATCTATGATGATGATGGTATTGATGATGGTGTCCCTGATTGTAACGGTAAAGATGATTGTGACGTTGATAATCATGACGATGCTGCTGTTGACGTTCATGATCATACTGCTGTTGTTAAATATGCTTATTGACGATTTAGCAACAGCTAAGACAGGCAAGGTGACATTTTTGACATCACATCTGGTACCCCATTCAGTTTATGTCGAGGCCACTTTCTGATATACTATTTGCTTTATCACCGGTGATGTATTGCCAATTTACCGCACTTAATGTTCTATTAGTAGATAGGAACGAGAGCTAGCATTCAATTACGTGAAGAAAAACTGTTTTGCCTATTTCTGCTTTTCATCTCTTTGTAAAATCTAGATATTGCTAAAGCTGCTGGATTTTTGGCTTGTTTATGGTAAAAACACATACTAAGCTTGTAAAACAAATGGTTTCAATGTATCTATTTCATACAACACATCCACTTCCAAGTGTGCTCTTCTCCTTTCCTTCGGTATGAATTTTGGAATTGAAGTGTTTATGTCATTCAAAAGACAAATTAAAAAAAAAAAAAACATGATTAGCATCCTCTGATGATGATTAGATGCTGCTGCTGCTGATGATGATGATGGGGGTGGGGAATAAAGTGTTTCTGTCGGTGTTGTGATTGGATTAGAGAGGTTATGGTGGTGATAATGCTGGTGGGCATGAAGACTATTTAAGCTGGTGTTGTTCTTCACATTGAGAACTCTCCATGTTTTCTAGCACTAAGACAGTTCTGATGCGTTGATACTGCGGCAAAATGTAGACAAGGCCGTTCACGAAACAACGCAGTCTCCAAACGAAATTGGTGCCTTATAAAATATTTACATATATTGTCTGATCCAGGAGAAACGTTTCCCATAAAAAAGATTAATGTCGTTGAGCTATTTATGTAACATTTTATCTGGTCCATCGAAGGAAATCGTTTGTCTCGTTTGTTCGGTTCTAAACAAGATGTTTAAAGCATACTATATTCACTTACTAGAAAGGTCGATTGCACATCAGTAATTAAGTTGCCCAGTTTTGAATTTTTACTCTTTTGACATTGAGACATATCTGAGTGTTAACTCTTAATATTAAAATATAACCGTCTTATCAATATAGCCTATTTATCAATTAAACCTTTTTAAGGAAAGAAACACGATAGGATTGTATTTTCTCTTCCAATCCTAATATCATCGTGTGCATTGTACATGTAAAACGTGTATTGATTATTAATTAAAATATGTTTAAAATAGTATAACTTTTCTCATACTTAAAACTCTTGGCATGTATAATTCTAATGTTTAGAATGTCACACCCCGCTTTGGTATGTCTGGTCATTGTCTACATTATTTACTAGGGATCTTGTTATATATAAATGGAGCTGTTGGCAAATAATTAGGAATATAATAGCATACTGTCGAAAAAGCAGCAGATGAAATATAATATTTCCGTTTAAATAAACAAGTATTCTTCGTTACTAGACCTCTTTTGTATACATGTATAAGTAAGTAGACTTTGCACCTCCCGTCTTTGTATTATCACAACGCATCAACTCTGCTTGATATGTTGATATGGCTTTTTATTTAAAATTTATTATCTTGTATTTATCCATCACAAAACCGTGGCAAAAAACGTCGGAATGCAGGTTGTATTCACGTATGTCTTAGACTAAGCCCGTTATTGAATAACAACAACAACCCTCTCCTCCTCAAAGGTGATGTTTCCTTCTCATTCAACATTCTCTACCATCCGAATCAACACATAACTCAATCCAAACTTCGCGGTCATTGGCTATGTAAAACCTAGAATACATATTTTTTGCTTTGATATAAGCGACGAGGTGTATCATACGGGCACTTGAGGTTTTCATAACAAAAGCAGACTCGCAACTAAATGGCTGTCACTGGAATAGCGTTAATGAAACTGTAGCTGATACCCTACTCTTTCATAATGACACACGATCTATACTCCGCGGCTTATACCATGTATTAAATTCACACGAAAAGATATTCTTTTTCTTATTCGAAGTAACAGCGCCACCTTACCAGGTTGTCGTTTCCCAGCCAGAATTTCGCCTAACGGTGTAACGTGGTATTGAATGTGTGTAAAAACTAAGCGAGAACGAAAATGTTTTATCATTTTCATGGAGTTTGTAACTATGAAATCGTCCCATATAAAATTTCGTAACATGGAAGGGGAAGTATGTATAATATGTATGAAATAAGAAATTCTCATGCTTAACGGGTTTGTTTCAGTGTGCGGTTTTGTAATGTACATTATAGCAGAAAAGAGTATAGAATATCTGTGGAAACACTACAAAGCCACAAACATGACTATCCTATCATTTTTGCATTATTTGCATCATTAATTAATTCATTCATTCATCATCATCATCATTGTCGTCATCTTCGTTGTCGTAAACGATGTCAGCAGCAACAACACAATTATACAAAAATTAATTTAAAATGATAAAGCATGTTTATAAAAATATTACACTTACCCTAGTAATCAGCTTTCCTCTTTTGTTAAAACACAAATAAAGGCCCGTATGTATACCGAATATTTTCACCGTTCCTCGATGCGTTGATTCAAACAGAAGTTGAGCATCTGCAAAAGGTCAACATATTATCAGTCAGTGAAGCTCTTGGTCTGCATAAATTTGAAGTTAAACTGTTAATAAAAAAGAGACCGGACCTGGTAGCGCAATCGGTAGAGCGTCGGCTCCAGGTACGGGAGGCCCAGGGTTCGATCCCGGGCCGCGACATACCATCATTAAAAATGGTAGTGGTATAACTCCCTTGCTAACGCTCAAGCAAATAGAAGGGTAGTTCCGCGACTGGTTGGCCCGGTGTCAGGATAATGTGACTGGGTGTGGTATCATGCCAGGTGTTCACGGCATGCTATACACAGTGAAGGCAGCACTATATCTTCTTCAAGTGGACACCGTCTCCAGATAACTGAAATACTGTTGGTGGGACGATAAACCCAATAAACAATTAAACTGTTAATGGTATGCGTAGGCCGGTAATATATGAATGAAGGAAGACAACTTTACAGTGTGCAATGAAAGGTGATTAAACATAATCAACATTATCGTCGCCCTCATCATCATCAACAACAATGAAAACAACAATATCAACACCAAGATAATAGAGCAATAAACGTCACCGGACAATAAGAAAATAATGTCAACATAAAGTTGACAAAAAGGACTAACATCCGATTTAAAACGTAACAAACAGGACATATCGTGTAACATTTAACATGAAGCCATCTTGAAACTAAAGATTAAAGCACGCGGAGCAATTATTCAAATTACAAATTAAACGTGAACTTATGAACGCGCGCCGTGCATTTTAAAGCCCGGAATGTGAGTAAATTACCAAGTACCTAGCTCCCTCGCCCACAACACAGCTGAACGAGGCCATTGTTGTAAAGTGATCGCCAACAAGTGATTTTTGAAGAGTAGGTGTGATCTAATTTATTGTTTTATTTACGCAGCCATGACATGAACGTATATTGCTTTGGTCGTCATTACGGCATTCTGTACTGTTTATCTTGTGGTTTGTGCCCAGAGAAGCCTAGGTAAGTAAGTTATAAATTATCGCAAAATCTAATATAACGACGACAAGAAAATACCAAAGCACAATAAATAATATCAAAACTAATACCTTCTGGCGCCTAACCAGAGTTGTTAAAATTGTGTATAAATGAGAATCAAGAACAATGCTACTACTACAATGATAAACAACATATACAAGTATTGTAGTGTGAACATATAGTTTTATCCAGCCTTTGAATTACTACGATCAAGACTTGTTCGTGTTTAAGTGACATGGCCAGTTACTGGTGCTTTCCATAATCATACCAAACAACGAAGCTTGTTACTTAATCCAACATTCTTTTAAAGGCAATCAAACATGGATTAATGCTTTGTGTAGCCTCCGCAATATTTTGTTAGACTGGTACGCTTGCTTCATACAGCCTTAAGCACAAATAATTGTCATTCATTTTCTGTTACTAAACATTTCTTTTATACGCCTTATCTACATGTTCCTCTTCACTGGAATACCGTTTGCACAGCAAAGATAGTTAGTGATTGAAAGTTTAATGAAGCCCCTCTTCGCACAAGACGAGTTAACTTTTGGCAGGTCCATTTATGAACAAACCTGCTGAACTTTATGCAAGTCCTTCTTTGGCAACTTAGTAAAGTCCCTCTTAAATACAAACCGTCTTAACTTAAGGCCTTTAGGCAAGTCTCTCTTTTTGACATTTACGAAAACCTTTCTCCGGGCAAAGCGGCTAAACTACAGAATTTCCTCTCTGGATAAACCGGCTCAACTCTAGCCATGTCCCTCTTTAGACAAGCTACTTTAGACATGTCCCTCTTTGGACACGCTGGCTTAACTTTAGACATGTCCCTCTTTGGACAAGCTGCCTTAACTTTAGACATGTCCCTCTTTGGACAAGCTGGCTTAACTTTAGATAGGTCCCTCTTCAGACAAGCTGGCTTAACTTTAGACATGTCTCTCTTTAGACAAGCTGGCTTAACTTTAGACATGTCCCTCTTTGGACAAGCTGGCTTAAACTTAAAGCAAGCTCATTTAATAGTTTCCCTCGCAAAGATATTTACATTTTCTCACATCTGGTCATGAAACCAATTCATCACTCATATATACCCCAAAACCGATATTTGATCATATTTCAGATAGAAGAAATATGTGACGTGTGTAATTTGGTTTGGGACAGTTTCTACGCGATTTCGTGTATATAATTATTATTTTTCATTTAACTAATACGATCGGGGCGGGGAGGCATCTGTTACACTTTGAACACTTTTAAACAGTCACTATGAATCGACTGAAATATATCACTCCTTAACAGTAAGTAGCCCAAGGCCGAAAATCGTATACAGTCTTTTAAACTGGTTTGTGCTGACATTTTACTGCCTTAAATCATCTATTAACTGTCAAAGACAGATTCCGAAACGTCACCATGAAATAACATTAGAATATAAATTTATTAAACTTGTGTGTTTTTTTTGTCCTTTGTTGAACAGTAATAACATGTGTACCTTCAGATTTGAAGGCGATAAAATGTGGTGGATGTAAGGTGTATGGTGTTGTTACAGCATTTAGGATATATTCATGAAGAAAATAAATGTGAGATCTTGGTTTTTAAATTGCAGTGGCATCTTACGTAGGTTGTGACAACCAAACGATGTACGGCAACGATTAAACACGGAACCAAATAATTTTAAAGCACTATTTTTATAATGCTATCATGGCCTTTGTATTTGCTTTTTGTGTGTTGTTTTTGTCTTCGTCATAGTTCGCCTCTTATAACATGTATTTCATACAAGGAGGGTATTTATAAACTGTTCAAACTTTGCAACCGGCGACACCCGTTTCTCAATACAACACTAACATTGAAACTTTATCTCGTATAGTCGAATTAATGTATCAGCGACAATTTGAAATCGACGGTGGAAAAGTGTCAAGATTTTCACCAGTTTTTATATTCATTCACTACTTGGTATCTTTGATCCCCAAGGCTATTTACCACTCACCGCCGACACGATATTCCCCTAATTGCCCCCGTGTTGTCATTTGTCTTCGATGTGTTGAGTCAATCAGCACGATTTCGGAACACCTTTTCAATGAAACCCACTAACAATCGAAGCAGTGTTGCACAAAAGAACGGCAAAAAATACCAGTAAGACTCGACAAAAACATGCTGTCTTACACTTTTGGCAGAAGAAATTAATATATTTGCACAGCCGTTAGAGTCATGGACAAGCTGAATGCAAAGGTCGCGATAACAGCTCAGAAATCAAGAGCGACTCGTCGGGCGGCCCACCTGGCTTGCAGTGACTAATAATCAAACGCATGCACCGGTGTAACAGGTCTCACAGCCCGCTGAACCCAGTGCTATATTTCAGAATAACCTGTCACCGTGCTGGTAATGGCTGCAATGTGTTGCTACAAGCCGCATTGTACTGCAACTGACAGTTAAAACGCCTAGGAGCCACAGTTTGTGACTAGGCACCCTTTATCGCTAAAAAGCCATAAGATGCCGCAAGTTGTTGCTTCGCAAATTAGTCGTCTTAGAGCTACACATTTCTGATGTGCAACTCATATCATTAGAATCACGGCATGTCACATCACAGTTGCTATCGCACAGAAACCGCAATTTACTGTACCGGATGCTAAATTTGCGCAAAGATTTTCCCATCGTGAATTGTGAGTTATAATTATCCAAACACGAATTCCTCGTTTAGTGTCAATAACATCACGTTTGCTGTAGGTTCTATTGTTGTCTAAGAGGACAACTGTGAATAAACGAGTTCGTGTTTGTCTTAAAACCACAGACAGCCTCAAAACATTAGTCAATTTTCAAAACGTCAACTCTGACAAATGTTCTTGCAGACAAAAAAGACATGGGTAAAAAGGCTTAATAATTTGAACTGGTAGGTTCCTTGCAATGCATCTGTTCACGATACACTCCACCGCTATATTATTTAGCATAAACTTTTGGCTTATGTTCTAATTATACTAATTATGAACAAAACAAGAACCCAAAGCATAGACCTTAAGAAATTGAGGAATAAAATACCAAAGTGTGTTCCAAGAAATGATAACAAGATAAATCTCTACCGAGTGCTGAAACTTTTTATATTTTAGCACCTTTCTTAAACAGGAGAATGTGTGTATATTTTCTTCCTCGCAGTTTTAAAACTGTCGGTACATACGTAAGGTCTGCTAACACACTTTATAAATGAATCCCATAAAACTAGTTCTCTGGCAAATTAACTGTATAATTTACATATTGGTGATTTTGATATATTTTATGTCTACAGTCAATCTTATGAATGATTGCATCATCCTTATGGGCAAAAAAAAATTTAGAATCTGCACAACTTCATTATATCCTCATTTGCAAAGGTCATTATCTTCATTATCTTGTAAGTTTTGTGTCAACTTATCTCGGTATAACTACAAACGTCTCTACAGGATTCTTCATCTAAATGATTCGTTGAGTAATGGGGCGTAAATGAAACGGTGAGCCTCATATAATATGAACATTTTACATCAACGTTGTATTATTGAAATGATTTAGCAAATTTTCGTAAGAATTCCCGATAAGATCTCATTTTTACTTGCCACAAATTGAATGTAAACTTCAAACAAACCGGAACAAATAAAGCATGTTGGAAGATACATATTTGGGCATATAACCGCAGTGTAACGTTGACAATAAACGGAATACACACGTGACTTATTTTCATTCTTCGCGAACGGCGCGCTATTTTATTTCAAAACATACAAAAACAAGCATATGTAAGTTTTATTTTTCAATTGAAATTATCGGTATTTGCGAGACTGGCGGAAATATTTGATTTGCGAGATATGTCAATATGTGAATAATGAAGAAAAAAAGAATCAACGTGTTGTTATAACTATGAAAATATATTCCTAAATTAGGTATCGCTAAACCAATTAGTGTTGACAGCCGCGTGCTATGACCGCATTGTCTAATTCCTCACCGGGTCGAATAACATGTTATATTTGCTGAGAGACCATCTACCCTAGCACCGTTACTGCCCAATTAGAACCGGTGGCGGCAATGGGCGGCTCTGCGATCAATTAACACGAGGACGGCCGATCCTTTGATGACAGTGATGGCACCAAACTGGCGCTCATATGTTTGGAATTGTATAAAAACATACACAGGCTTGCAGCGAGTGTTTAACTTTCGCAAACCCATCCTTATTCAGAAGACATCAGTACAAATCCCATACGTAAAAAATACAAACTTTCCTTTCATTTAATGTTGAATGGGCATGAAAGACATTCCTTAAGGATAAACATGCATTCCCTGGCAAGCAAACAATTCGTGTGTTGTCATTGTTGCATCATACGAGAATGGCAACATTTGTACTTAGTTTTACCAAATCAACAACACAAACAAGTTGTACGTTGGAATTGTTAAGATTCTTTACAAATATTCAGTAGTCTAGTGAAACTGCGATCCTAACTATTGCAAGTTAGCCAAAATGTCCAATCTGTTTAGAGTAGAAAAGAATTTGTATAAACGAAGACGTGCCCTGATTAGAATTTCATCTGAATTCGCAAATTTAAACCTTAATTCTAACACGACTCAAAATCTCAGTATGTAACCTATAGAAAAAAAGTTCTACATTTAGCCAAAATCTACGATTATACAAGTGACGTCACAGTGATGCACGGATCGTAGCTGTTCCCTTCATTGAACTTACACGTCCTTCAACGAATAAATCAATTTAAAATCAGCGCTACCCAGGATGTGACCAAGCGTTGTGGATTATTCAGAAATCAGTGTACAACTTGTTTCTATTATCTATTCAGTTATCATCATAAGTGAATATCGTCCGCAAACTTGCTACATCATTAAGAGTCTATTTCTATTTTTAATTTTTGTATCGTCTCCATATTTTTCACTTTGAAAATCCTTTATATACACGAGCAAATAGTTTTAACAACCGTATTAAGCATGGGTGTAAATTAAATTCATAAACTCAGTGAATGACAAATTTAATTTAATTTTCGTTTTTAATTAAAAAAATACACCGTTATTTTGTAAGTTTGACATCAACTTGACATTGATCAAAACTGACAGCAATTTCAGGTCACCATTTTACGCTTCCCCGTTGTATTTCGCATGTGTTGTTATCCTAACTAAATTTCAAATGGATCAAATTTACCAAAGTTAATTATGTCATTTGCTGCTTTTTGTATGCACACAATGAGTTGGAGCCGTCATCATTTAGCGGAAAGTGCAACTGATGGAAAAACCAAAATGTGCAATCCGGCTACTGCACGTGGCTCTTTACCCAAAAACAGGGTAAATAGTGCGAACATAAATCGAGAGACCATATTAATATGGCAATCGTGGTTAAAATGCTGAATATCCCAACTCCTAAATACGGAGGAACAAATTTGTTCTAATAAATATACAATGGTTGGTCGCTGAGATGCTAGAAATTTAATCACCCACGCCTACCGCGCATGTCTCGCAACTATTGTACATCTGAAAACAACCCACGGACGACCAAAAATAGTTCGCAAATAAATTAGTTAACTTGTGTAGTTTTAGTATAACACTAATCTTATTAACCACATAACGACAAGAAAGATAAACGCCTAAATAGGATATACGACTCCAAGACTGTCTGTACCTTAGTCGACGATTAAACCGCCGTCGCCATTTAAACTTTAAAACATTTAAAACATTTAAAATACTTGTTCGAATTACCTCTGTGGTTTGTTGAATGAAATGTTAAGAATTTAAAGCAGGTGCAAAACAAGACATTGCAAGACGAAACTTTATCCTGTTTAAGGATGTGCCGTGTAAATAAATGTCGTGCAGCATTACAACACGACAAACCGACGAGAATGCGCCAAAGATTGTGTCGCGCACGTCAAAGGGATGCTGGTTTATCCTCCAAGAAAACATCAACATATGTCGGCTACAATATAAAACACTGGGACGGTAGCTTACAAAAGAATTCAAGCAATGTACACCGGACGTCAGTCGCGTGTCAGCAAACTGAAGAATTTCTAAAATTAATTGACGTAGATACCGTTTGTAAAATGAAAGCTCTGTGCATTTGCACATATGTAATGAACAAAATATACAAAAGAGAAAAAACAACAACAAAAACAACCTTGGTGGATTTTTTTTAGTTTAGCTTCTGCAATAAATTAATTGTTCCGAACAGTTTAGCAGTATGTCGTTTGATTTAGGATAATAAAAGGGCCGAGCTTGTAAATCCGATTAAATTCTGTTTTACAAAGACAGCGCGATAAAATGACCAATAACCACAGATGTATCGAAAGAGGGCGATGTAGAACGACAGTAATGGTGTTGTCCATAATTAACACACCTGATTTGAGCGCTGGGGGAAATTAATAAATCCTGCAGTCCCAGCATTCGGACAGCTGTCAAGAATACTTCTACAGCTTAATTATATGCCCTTGCTCGTCTGGGAGTGACCTTATTACAAGCCTCACTTGTCGAATATTTGGAGACTTTTTCATCCTCAAATTATATTTATCGAAAATTAAGCCAACATGCCGCAAAAGCCTTTCTTGCCCCATACGACCAAGGCGGATTGCGGACAGAGCGTGATCTTTTAAGGGGGCTAATAACAGCCCGGGTCGAATTGGAGCGCAGCGGGTGGTATTATAAAGTCTTGTTTGGGCCCTGATGAGGCGTGGAATGACCCAGTGGGTCAGTGCAAATAACAACAGTTGAGCATAATGCAACAGGCAGCTTAAGCATTGAGTTATTAGTGGGCTTTTTAAGTAAATTGGAAGTGTTGTTGTAGCCGGTAAGGCACGCCGCAAAGTCTCCAGAGAGGTCGTGATCTTCGCTGGGTCCGCAGGGCATGCAAGAAGATAAATCAAGCTGCCATACTGGATGGTCAGGCCGGATTACAGCAATAAGACACCCGACATTAGTGAGAGATAAGGGATTTTAAGTCTTTGGCAACACAAAAAGAAAATAATGATAGTAATAATACTATAATAATAATAATAATAATAATAATAACAAATAATTATTTATAATAAAAATAATAATAATAATAACACTATCAACAACATTGACATGGACGAGAAGATCAATATTTTAATGCATACCGAAAAAGGAAGGTAATAATGGAGAAAACAAAAACAAATGCAAACAGTAATAAACATTGAGTTAGAGCCGGGGACCTTTCTTGTGTACCCTATTTTGTCGAGTCCGATATGTTATACAGGTAAGACTAATTAGATACTTAATCCAGGATCAGACACATAAAGTGAAGAGAAATGCTGCGATTAAAGAAAAAACGAGTCATCCAAACTTTGTACTCACTTAAATCCTCCCTTTTGATTCCTCGTGCATTCACTCCCTTCCGCCCTTGTCGCTCGATTAGAACAAAACGCCGATTGCACGCATTGTTTAAAACATGTTTTCTGATTTGGGTCGTCATCCCGTCCATGTTTTCGGGTTTCAATTTCTCGACAATTTTGTGGAAATCGAAATCTATATTAGCTTGCGGTAGTGAAATATTGCGTGATCCGATACTGGCACCATCCACCTGCAAATATACAGACATCAAAGCTGTTAAGTATGTTGTAAGGCTTAATTAACAACATAATAATAAAATTAATAATAACAATAAAAAAATAATTATCATCATCACCATCATCATCACCATCATCATCACCACCACGATGATGATGATGATCATCAAGTTGACACCATCTTCAAATAACTGTAATACTTTCGATGGTTCGATAAGGCTGCAAACAAAATTATTGCTTGACATGTCTTTATTCCGAATAGGTGTCTATTTTTATGTCTCGTTTTCCATACCCATTTTATCGCTGATGTCAGATGCAGGGAAATCTTGAGTCATTAGAGTTCATAACTTAATTTAAATTTCACAGTACCTCATTTTCTGCAAAGGTATAAGAAAGAATACATTAGCTCAGTCAAATTTATGGCTATAGTCGAACTAATAGTTTATATAAACATTGGCCATAATACAGTCAATATGGCTGCGCTCTTCTAGAAGGCTAACCCCCGGTCTCAAAGGCCGTAGAAAATAAAATTTTAATAGTGTTTTACGCGTTAATAGCATACCAAAGTGAAATACCTTTCTCTGTCTTTACCTTGTTCCCATCAGACGATCTATTCTACATAGTTAATGATAATAGCCCCTGCATGTTATAAAATAATTTAAATGTGCTTTAAAATAAATCGCATGCATAATAAAAATTCAATTTAGTGAATATATGGACAAAGCACGTTTAAGAAAAACACATAAAACGTACTGCACATTCAGTTCGGCTCATCTCTTCTTTTGAAATGGTGTATTCTTTGAAGTGGTGATGATAGGCAAAAATGTTAGCTGTTTTCAAACATGAATTGAATGTGGGAAACGAGAGCTTCAACTCCCTGGTTAAATTGTTTGTTAAGAGAAGAAACAGAAATGAGATCAGTACGTTTGTAAGTTGTATTGGTATGTATAACTTTAATACAATGACGAATTGATAATTCAGTATAAAACATGTATCTTACGTCAGTATGGGAGAAAATAACTTTTTGATTTATCAAAATATCATTTTGTTTGGCATTTATTCATTAATACATTCAATCAGTCGTTCTTTAGTCAGTCTGTCGATATAAAATCCTGTTTTCTTTTCCTTTCCATCACTTCGAATGCATTTTAACTCCAGATTATTACATCAATGTTTTATAAACATAAGATTCATTCTACTCAAGAACATGATGGTCAAATGACTGTGGACAGCAAGTATAAACAATCTATTTGCTGACAGACTATGTCCTGTATGTAATAAAGAAGCTATATTTATACTCAATTTGTTTTCTTTAAATTTAATGAAATATCCAATTTGAATTTATACTGCACAAGTCCAAAACCCTAAAATCATTCTTATGCGCTGTACAATTAAATAAAAACAGCAACTATTTATCAAATTTTGCCGCGCCTTGGCTTGTCAGCTGATTTGGTAGCAATATTGTTTCTATAATTAATTGCTCTTTGCTGCCACTAGAAACGCCTACGCAAGGGCAGAAATCAAATGTTTCTGATGCTGAAATGGCCAGAGTAATTTAATTCCAGTCCAGCAGTTGACGGATGACCCTTCAGACTGCCTAGAAAGACACGCCTCCGCCCACAAACACCGGCAATAGATTACAAACTCGTCACGAAATTGTTTTAGCACAACATAATAAATACCCAGTAACTTAAAGTGCATCATATTTATGGATAATTTCTCAGAACCAATTATGTCAACATTTGTAAATTATCTATTTTCTTTTGATCGCAAGGACATTCGCCTAAAAAATTCGGCACATGAAGTACAGGGCAACTGAAATGTTGTGCTAGTCCAACTTACATTCATTTTTTCAAACTATCTCTAACCTGATCATTTTCACCTGAAAGCACTTTGCTTAAACGCTTCATTTTTTATTCCTCTGCACAAAAACCAAGATGGATGGAATTTACAAAGTATGTGCTTCACAGTTTTGATTCTGTTAAAAATCTTCTGGGAGAAAACATCTAAGCTCAAGTCAAATCTCAGCTAAGAAATATTTTTTTTGCAGGAAAGTCATTAATACTATACAAAGTTGTGATGTTTTTTTCTCTGCAGGTGGCATTTTTTAAAGCAAACCGTAAACAAAATTTATATATTCATATTTTACACATCAAATTAGAATGACAAAAATGATAATTTATATAGTTTTTAAACTGAAACGGAAACATTTACCGGTCACATCAAGTTCTGTTGTGTGTGTGTGTGTGTGTGTGTGTGTGTGTGTGTGTCTCTCCCCCCCCTCTCTCTCTCTCTCTCTCTCTCTCTCTCTCTCTCTCTCTCTCTCTCTCTCTCTCTCTCTGTGTATGTGCAAATGTCATATATAGAATGCAAAATACACGTATTCAGTTGTCCATTTCAAGTTGCAATTTCACTAGAAAGTCTTTGCTTAAAACACGTGAAATAAAATTAACATAAGAAAAAAACATGCAGTAAAAAAGCAAGACATACATGCATACGATACAAGGTATTATTTAAAAGATAGAAAGGGAGAGAAGCAAACGAAGCTTTAACTGTATGGGTGTATGGGGCAAGGTCAAATCATATCAGTCCTTGCTAAAGCCGCCGGTAATCACTGTTTGCCTTACAGTGCAATTAATGAGAAGCTCTCTCCGTTTTCGATGAAATGTACCATTATCTGGATAATAAATTTGCCAAAAACGCTATATAGGCCTATGGCGTTATCTAACTTAAACAAAATACAAGCTATTTTTACGTCTTTCGCCTTCAACTGTGTCCATTCACTTCAGCTATATTCTTACACGTGGAGCGTTTAATGGTTCATCGAATTCCTGTGTTATGCGGATGGAATCAAGATTTGTGTTGAAGACAATTCTAGATACTTAATGCGATTATGGGCAAGATGGTTATTAATGACTGAATTTTAACCGACATTCTTCTAAAAATAATTAAAGTAAACGAAAAACCTCTTTGATTAACAGCTTTCATTGGCCGAGATTCTGTGAATCAAATTAATATTAACTTGTCGACCAATCTCAACGTTTTTTCCATATATCAAGGTCACATTAAAACCCCAAAAGAATTTGTTATTTACATGTGAAAGCACATTCTACGAATATTTACCCAATTTTAAAGCTCCGATATTATGTTTAATTAAGGAATTTTTTATGATCTCCTTAGTAAGCACTCTTTCGACGAAAACGGTCGTTTAAAATAAGCATGTCGCATCCTTATAACAATCTGTAGATGCTATTGTACGTGGAAAATAAATGTTTTAACTAAACGTTATTTGAAATAGCTTTTAGTAAACGTCGCAGGGTATAAAACGTTGAAAAGGGCAATGCATTAGCATAATGCAAGGCGTCGGCGGCTAGAGTCTTTTGCCTATCATTACAGAGCAAACATTTGGACCTCTAATTATGTTACATCTGTCATTGATACCGAGGAAAAAACCACAAACAAATACACATTGTCATGTTGAGACTGCACAAATGTACTGGCACGCTACATAAAAAGAACCACCACTAAAGTAGTTTACAACATCATAGACATAAACAGCTTCTGCAACATTAGAAACACCAACAAACCAAATAAATATCCTAAACAGTGGTAAAACAACAAAATTAACAACAACAATGCACTGTAAACTTTCAACAGCAACTAGCATATGAGAGAAGACATTCAAGACAGTGACATACAATTTTTTGAATTGATTCATTGCCATGCGCAAACACTGGCATTCGTCGTCCCATACACGATTGTCATACAACGATTGTGCGACCATACGACAGTTGTCTATGTAGTGGTTAGAAAATGTTTTTTACAATGTCGCAAAAACAAAACTGGAGCCGACTTCCAACTGCACTTACTACTGCAGTATATAGATGATGTATAGCGCTTAGGAGATTTCATTCATTATTTCATTACACCACGAGACAGATAAAAACACCATTACGATGAAACTGTGTGAAGTTTTTGCAACCTATTTTACATTGTATTATAATTGTTGACAATTAATTACCATCCACATCAACCAGTAGCGTGGGTTTTTGAAAAGTCTACATACAAAAAGGAAATGAAGGTGATGGATGGCGACATGTTGCACAGGTCATAAATCAAATGATACATGCAAGCAAGATGCACTTATAAATGCTTTCTCATAATCCTAACACTATATCCAACATGGTCATCATTATTGTTGCTTAAAGTTACCTTGTCAATTCCGCTGAGGAAATCAAGAGGGTTGAAAATGGGAAATCAAATAAGATTCTATATAAGAAAGGTGTGACATAAGAGAGGGGATACCATTTTAGCATTAACGTTTTGGAAAATAAAAACAAAGCTGTTTGCATTGAAACAGTGTTACCAATCTAAAACTAAGCAATCTAGGTAAGCTCTGATCAATACATTGGTATGATCTTCGTGTTTCAGTCATACTATCTGCAGGTTGTCCATGGCTTTAAATCATTTCTTAGATATGTAAAACAAAAACAGATATCCGAATACCCAATTAAATACATTCAATGTAAGGCAATTGTCAAGTTGTCGAAAACATGCGCTGGCTAGTGGATTACATATCAACGTGAAAAATAGAAAAGCAAAAGTAAGTTATTAAACTATTCACTAAATCCATGGCATTACTAGTCACTTATAAAATGTTTTAATAATGACGGTGGCAAAAACTGGTAATAGCTAACCATATGAACAAGGAAACAAGAATCGGTCATTTAACTGACAGTTAACAGTATACCTCATTAGTCTACACAGAGCTGCGCACATGGGCGCCTATCTAGTGACTGGGGAGAGAACCCTTGGCCTCCTGGTTATGTCATTAACGAGCCTGTGTGGCGTGTCTTGAGTGCCAAAACTTGCATCAACTAGGCACTAAGTCAGCCGAACCGCTCCAAACAAAATCGACAGTAAACACTATCAGTTTATAGTCGTTGTCTAACTCCATAGCTTCGTGTCTTACTCTTACAATAAATCAGTTATGTCAATGTTTATTGTTCCAGACCCATGTGGAAACGTTTACAGTAAGAATTATTTATAGAGTTTAAATGATGACAATGGGTTTTGAATAACTTTAAATCAAAACTTGTTTTTTGCCAGAAAAAAATCAAATTAAAATTTAATTGTAAAGCATAAATAATGAAAAACATATGAAGACACCTTATTAAACTTTATTATGTTCGTGGATGTTAGTAAGATTATTCTTCAGTTAAAACAAGACGGCATATGAAATCTTTGAGTAATAATCGGGTAAAAACCATGATTGACTCATTCTGACAAACGTACTTCTTGACGTAGCTTCCACCTTAATTACCAGTATCTCCCCGAAAACAAGTATTGTATGGGAACAGTTTTGAGAAAGCAATAAGCTGTTTGGGCAGACTTCTTCGTGTTGTCAAAGAGCAGTGGTGTTAATGATACAAGCGTGTGTTTTGTATGTAATCACCGTTTCACTAGGAAAATGAAATGGTTTCAGCAGTGGTGTTTCTCTGGTGGGCTGACAGTTTTCATAAACAAACAGTACAAGAAGGCTTGTTGGTCGAGAGAGACATTTACTTCGTAGCTTAACATCTTCTTTACAAGCTGATAGTACTTAATGAGGTGGAAGGTATCTATTTTGGTAAGTGGGTTACCACAATACTATCAATACTAACATTCTGAGAAGTAAGATAGTACAATCTCGCCCAGGCAGCTAAATCACAACAGTGTTACTTGTGCAGTGTGGCGGTCGTGAAAAATCTCCCCGTGCATGTGATCTATGTTGTCATCTAATTCATCCTATCAGGATTGTTACGTATATTGTCTTTTTGACAAATAGATAAAAATTAAATATCTGTGGAAATTTTGATAGGACCTTTTCTTATTTACCTATTGTAAAGAGCCACAATGAATCACTACGAGACTCCGCGGAAAACAATGTTTAGACAAGTAACCTTTCCGATGACGAAGTTAATAAATTAACGTATAATGCTGACTGCATACTTTAATTCAGAAATTGTCTAAAACCACAAGTTTTTGTCCTATCTTTGGTTATACATCCCTGGATTAAAGACAGAAACCGCTGATTGGTGAAGTAAGAGTTGCAAACCAAACTCAAGCAAAAGCTACAGCACAAACATTTCATATTCCATAATTGTTATGTAGTCAGATGAAGTAAATAGCATGAATACAAAGCGTGATATTATCCTTAAGCATAAAAGTACAGTAGGTTTTCCCAACATCCATCCACAGGGTAGAAAACCTTTATGAGATCTCTTGCCCTGGATATTTTGCCTTTCCACGGTTTATTATTTAATGAGTCGATAATTTGTCTTTTAAATTAGAACTCTGTATTTACTTTTGTACACGTTTTAAGATGGCGAAAGTTGACAGCAAACACTTGTGGCTCCAGTACTTGCTCTTCACCTTCGGTATCAGACGTTTTACGACTTCAATTTGTCACGTGATCGCTTGTCTAATCTCGGACGAGAACATCAATGTTTATACTTCGTGCGATAAGGCATCATTGTCAAGTCCATAGCCTAGTTTGCTCCTGTGGTAGATTTGGTTATAATGCCAATAATTGTTTTAGGAGCATTGTTTATTTGCTCTGTAACTGCAGAAGGGTTTGTTTGATATTTTATTGGACCTGATACAGCTCAGTGCTATCTCCGCCATATCAATCAGTGATTGGAGAGACTCCGATCCGTCCAGGTACAAACCAAGGCGATATAAAGTGACAGCTTATATTCAGAAAAAATATCACTCCTAAACTAACTGGGTTTCCTTTTGTCGTGATTTTATCCTGGTTCTTGTAGTTTAGCTCAACTATATTTATTTCATAATTCCTTAATTTATATCTATCATAGTATGATGTTACAGGATTAGAAAACAAGTTTTAAAAACTTTTGTCAGTTAAAAACTTGCTTGTTTGTTTGGATTGTGATATTACCAGGGCGTTTGTGATGAAAATTTTGTTACTCCTGAGGTAGAAATTCATCCAGGAATTTAACATCAGACGACAACATTTAATTATTTCTTGTTAATGACGTCATAATGTTGATTGGCAGTTAAGTTAATAAATAAAACAGTTAACATTTTAAATAGCCGTTCTGTGCCTAAGTACACACCTTTTTTAAAAATAAATTCTTCGGTTTACTGAATAGACTCCAACTAAAAGGTTTTCCCACATTAGAGACAGCGTGCCACCTTTAGGAAGTGTATATTGTAATGATTTGGTATGTATGGTGTGATAGCGGTGATTGTAGTGTAGATTACAACAAATCTAGGGTTCCATGCTGTCTCATGTCCGCTTGGCGGATTCTGCGAAAGGACAACCGGTGATAATTTATTTAATCACACGTCAATGGTCAGACCAGCTTAGTTTCACTCCTTTTTATTATCATTCACATTTTTTGTTAGGTATGCATGTCAATTACACATGCGCAGCAAGCATGCCAGGGTTGTAGCATATCAGGTGTTTCAAGCTCACTGCAGTTTATGTGCTAGAAATTGTGAGGTATTTAAAATTAATTAGGTGTGCTTGACGTCCTACTTCAACATATTCACCATCAAATCATTGCGTTGCTAGAAGGGGAGTGTTATCTTTTTATTTCTGAAAATAATATAACAAATCTCCGATGGGTCAGAATACAAAGGAGTCGCCCTTATTGTATGACTGTAACATTAACCTAAACGGTGAAAAGGTAGACATTGCTAAATGAAAATGCACGAAACCTGGCAATTAAAATTTCTAGTCTTTGTAAAAATTGTTGTTTTTATGTGCAGTTTAATTGTTCGAGAGTAATAAGGTGATATTTGTCAAGAAAACCATCTAAATGTGTACTATTTAAGTCCCATTTAACAAAAAAAAATGAAAATATTTAAAACACTTTGGCGAATACAGTGATTTGACTAGTGCAACGGTGATATCAACTTTGACTAATAATGACTTGTAATAAAGTCTTGATTAAAACACAGTGTTTTAACCCCCTTTAAAGTACAAGTACGCTGGCAAGTTTTGATAGAAAACTTCCTAAACCCCACCGATTGACATTGTCGTTTCTCTACTGTCCGCTTCGTAAACTTGGATAGGACTGACAACGCATCTGATGTAAACTGTTTTATTAAGTGTATGCACTTTACTTCGTTTATACTCGACCAGCTTATTGAACGAAACGCATGCACGTATAAACTAATTGGAGAAGGCAAATTATTGAAGACATAGCGCAAAACTTACCTAACTGTTTAACAATAACCCCTTATGTGAAATACCTAATAAAACAAATTTGATATCCGCACCCGGTAAATCAGTAAGCGGAAGTCTGGAAAATGGGAGCGGTAACAACTATACCTGTACAACATCCACGTGTTTCCTTTAAGGCTGGGTTGTCATGGCCGAAATGTGCATTACAAAAAAGGCCACGTTTCTGCTTAAGGGGCATTCCTTCTAGACCGGTAAAACTTGGCAACCGTTGTTACTTTTTAGACCCATTATACCATGTGGTAGAAATTTATATCGACTATATTAAACAAGTCTGCCTGACAGGCTAGGCTGCGTTATGTTAAATTGCATATTCGACCCAAATTTACAAGATGTCAAAAGACCCAAAATATCACTTACATTATCATTTTGATAATATCAGTCGTTGTAAGATATGGTGGGAGGTTACATAATGTTAATATGGACTTGCCATTTAAATACGAAGGACTGTTAACATAGATTTAAAAATTCAAAAAGGCGCATAAAATTAACCTTTATGTTCGTTACATAATTTAAACAACACGTGAAATTTATGCACGAAACTGAAATATTTTTTAAACTAAAGAATTTAAGACTTAGGCAAATGAACAACAAATCTGTGCACGTTTTACGCATAAAATGCTTAATTAAGTACATTCCTGCAGAAGAAATCGAAAATTACCTTTGAAAATATTTTGTTTTATATGTGCGTGTTTAATTACTTAAACCATATATTTTAAGGTAAATTTACGAGAGATAGATGGCATTGCACCATGCAAGTGGTTTCATATTTCGTTCATATTTATTGATTTTAACCCTTACCCTGTCATGCACGAATTAATCAGACTTAGTAAAATAGTGTAGGTCCAGATCAGCCAGCTTCAAGCGGATCTACTCTACCTGCTGCTAAGGCTCTTTCAATTTGTATGCATATGCTCCTGGCATGGCTTTGTTAGCAGAAAACAAATTGGGATAGGTGTTAGATATGTACGCAGGTTAGACTTAAACGTCCTTGACCCTGAATATGAGGTTGCATGGGTACAACTGCAGTGCAGACACCAAATAGTTGTGGTGAAATTGATAACAATAAAACCCCTTTCCGGAATTCTCAGGAATAGATCTTCAGATGGTTATGTGGTTCGCTTGTAATGTCTTATTGTGGTTTATTTTCGTTGCGGTTTGCCGTTCATAATAAATGTTACCACCGATCGTCTCATGCTGGTAGCATGTAGATTGCAGTGAATGGGTTACCAAAGGTGTGATCATTGCTTGTCTTGAATATGTTATTATGGCATAGATCAATTTAATGTTTGTTAATAGTGGCAATGCACTGTTGTGGTTTAATGATTTAATAAATGTTCGGCTAAACTCCGGTCTATAAAAATATATGTGCATTGTTGCACACATTTCACTGTTTATGACGACCATCATGTCGGTATCCAATATTATGGAATTTAATGAACGCAACCCTGTACTTAAATTCAAACCTTGGTCACTTGATTATTCATAAAAGTACATCATACTGTGAAGAAATACGATTAAACTAAACTATATGCACAATGCCATAAAGTCAAAATGCATAAAAAGTATAAACACATCATGGGGTTTCCCTTCTAACAGGTGATATCATTAAATAAACTATGCTAGTAAGACAACTTGACATGTATATAAAGTTAGTTAGGAGAACCAGTATTGTGCTGATAACATGATAAATACACGTGTATATAGCACATCAATAAACATTGAGAGATAATCGACAAAGTGATCAATTAACACAGTTATCCATAGCTCGATAAGATAATGATCAAAAGGTTATGCCGGATACATGAGCGCAATGACAAACAGAGATTAGAAGGTCGCCAGACTTGGTGTACACTACACAAATCTGGCCTGCGGACTGACGGGACATGGACCATTCACAATCCAAGACAGATCCTGCGCAGTCCAGGCAAGAGGCCAAATACAAGTTAAAACAGAAAGAGCTTCAAAACGGGACGGGCTGCTAGCTATTTACCGATTCGAGTTATCACTTTCAGTTGGACGGACTAGACTTACTCTTCTGCCAGTTTACCGAAAGGTCAAAGAAGCCTTATGACAACAGAGAATGTGAGGATATTGCTAAGTTGCGCGTTTGAAGTCAAGAGGTTGACTTTTTGACAAAATGGCTATTTTTACAAGGAGCTGTCTGTTGGAAGCTAAGACGTCTGATCTTTCAACGTTTGCTTTCTTATCCTTTTTCATTCACGCTTTGATCGTAACTAGGTCAACGCCAAATATATGTATGATTTTTTCTAAACAGTGTGGTCTTGTTTTTGCCTAAAATCTAATGTCAAAAGGCTATGTTAGCTTAGCTTCATAGTTCGTTAAAGACATTTGTAAGATATGTCAGAAAGATTTTGTTCAGGCTGATTGCAAACGGAATATCGATTGAAAACTATGAATCACATTTTTGTTTTTAAATCAGACTTTGTTATCAATTAGTAGAATGCCCATGAAATGTCAAATCTGCGCAGAGCAGAAAATATATTTAATTATCAAGTTCTTTGACATTGTGCATTTCGCTTTAATAATGGCATCATTAACCTTTTATCACACGAAAATTGATTTGGTAATAACCTTTCATTACAACAAACATATCGAATTTCGATATTATGGCTATATTAGAAGATTGTTGAATGAAGAGTATGATAAGAGACGAAGTGCAATTTAAACAAATTTATTAATTAACCAACAAAGAACCCCATTAAAGGTCCTCGCAAAGTGTGCGGTACCGGAGATGCCTCGTCCTTGGACAGTCATTCGGGCCATTTACTCATCATGATGACATTGTTCAAATAAGTAATCAGCGAAGAATGTATGGGAAATAGTTTAAAGTTTCAGCTAAACAGTAAAACATGCAGAAATGCGTCGCGGCGTGCCGTGGGTTGGGACAATTACCGCATGGGTCCTGCGCCGTACCAGTTGCTGTGTTTCTCCGTTCAATTATCACCACCTTGTGATGCATCGCCTGAAATGCCTGCCATCTATTTGTATTCAGTTTATAAAAAACAACATCGAAGCAGGCTCATCTTATTTGACTTCACCCATTATGTTCAAACAAGGAAGAGGGGTTTTTTTTGCACAGAAAGGTTATTACAAATCAATAAAGCCTATCCATTTTCATGGCATTGAAGAGGCCACCTAACCAGAAATTATTGAGGCAAATTGAAATTATAAATTTTCATAATTAAATTGCTAAAAGAAAAGTGTAACTTTTTATGTCATTTAGGCTTCGATGTGGTTAAAGAAATTAAGAATACATAATATGTCAAATAACACACCTGGGAAAGGTAATCGTACTTATATGTGAACAGGTGTTTTGGGCACTGTTTCTTATTAAAAAATAAAAAGCATCTTTAAGAACAAAAACTTGCCCCTTTGTATGACGACATGATATATTACCTGCACCTACACATGTGCATCACTAACAGTATAGATTTTTTTTTAATTTGAAGCCTCCGCAGCCATAGTTTAGAATGGGTAAAATTGTATGACATGCACAATGTATAATCCATATATTGAGATATTTACACATTAATCATGTTCGTACATAGCAAAGCCAAGCTGCCTTTTCAGCATCTGGTGTATAATTAATATCGCAAAAGTCAACATAAAGTCACTCATACTGTGTCAACAAAGTTCAGCAAAGTATTAAGCCATGTGTGAAGCGCGTTTGCTTATGCATATTTTAAATTGCTTAACAAGTACAAAACTTAACTTAAGTACTGAGTTCTCAAAACCTTTATCCGAAATCATTGCTCACATTACATCGTTGTATTTTCTTACGTAATCTGACCGAGAATAATTTATTTCAGTCTACGAATATAAACATGTCTTCTGTTGTCATAAAACTGTAAGGAAAAAATCTCAAAAAGTTACAGACATGCTAACAACTGTCTCTTGCCGGTCCTAAATCAGATTTGCAACAAAGTAGTGATAATAAAATGAAAAAAGGTGTCACATAAAGATCTCGGCATAATTTATGGAAAACCCAAACCTGAAGATACCATTCACACTTTTTTATTTCCCTTGGCTACATTTAAAAAAAACAAGCGCACCATGTACTTTTGTGTTTTGTTTCTGTTTTGTTTTCGAAACTATATATCGTGTTTTCATATAAAAATGTTGTGTTGTGTTTAAATTTTCATAAATCCGAAGCAAAATCAAGCATATTTTATATCAAATGTATCGCGTATGTATTGTTGCAAAGAGTATAAAAAGTGAAGCAAGACAAGTATCAAACTAACATTAGTTTTCTTATTAGCATCATTAATTTAGAGTCGCGAGAGAAACTAGTTTATTATCTACACTTGAAATCGAACTGTTCATGTAGCATGTCGATGTTGTTTGATTTAATTTTATCTGTTTAATTATAATCCCTGTGCACATAGCTGAGTGTGCACAGTTAGTGTGTCAAGCTGTTACACATTCCGCTAATGATGATGTTGACATCACACCGACTACAGCAAGAATAACATAATTATAATGCGAATTATTGACATTTAATCCACTGTTGCTACAACCTTAAAATATTAAAAGTGTGTAAAGCAACAACGCGGATGCAACACCTATTCGTGACAGATTGACGTTGGCGAAATATTTCTAGGGCCCGGGTCTCTGCAATTTGAAGGTAAAGGCTTGAAGCTTTTTACAAAATGGGAAAATGCATGCTGACCTAGTGAACGCTGTACCTTTACTTTGTGGTTGATACCATGGTGGCATTTAGCTCAAATTAAACTGATTATTTACTCTAAACAACTAATGGTTTGCATTATAAAAAATGTCGACCTTTTAGCACATTTATATTATGAAATATCCACACAAATGTATCTTTCAAAAAATGATTGCCATCTCAACTGTGCGCCATTAGCAAGTCACTTGCGTAACATACACACGCCTTGTTTCAGTAAATCTATCCATGGAGTGATACATGTTGGGTAGTTCTGGCGGTTCAATTCACTGCAATTAACTAAACAAAGATCCATTTAAATCAACTCCAGAGTCTAGACAAGTTGCTGATCGTTGTTTTGAAGTTTAAGTGAGTCGAGAAATGAGACATATATGCAAAATGTTTAGAAGTCTGTTTTGTATTTAAAATGCCAATTGTGGCTTAAATTTTATTCATGGTGGCGTCATATAGACCAGTGTTCTAATCACTAATAAAAATTACCACATAAAAGCCAATAGGTTACAGTTTTACTGCCATAACATGATAGCAATGATTTTTGTAGCCCTTCCTGTTAACCCTTACTATACAACATACATTTTTAACACCTCAAACCTAATCGTTGATTTATTTGCTTACAACGTTTTTGCAACGTTAACAACTTATTCGCAACAGGGCAGATCCTGATCAGACAGCAGCCATTACGGACTGGCTGATCGGACTCTACAATAATAGCCAAATCCAGATCAATGTGTACATAGCAGGCTAATAGTTATTCGGCCGGCCAAGATTACAACACTTTCCAAATCTGTCTACTTGTGTGTCAATCTTTCATGCTCACAGGACTTGTTGAATGTACAAAGCAATTGTTTAAAACACACAGCTCTATTTGTAGGTACCAATCTTAGCTCAATATCGCAAACGCCGTTTAGTGAATTGCCTAACGGGGATCTTTCGACATTGACCCCCTATTGTCCCTTTTTATGAACTAGGTTGAACATTTCTTTGACTAATTAAGGCGAATTTTAAAACAATACCTTCTTCAAAATAATAGTGACAATTGATTGCACATTTTAGAACTAGATCTTGAAAGTATCTTCCATTGTCAAACTTTCGGCCAAAGTCATTTAGAATATTTCTGTTGTGCGTATACTTTTTCAAAAGTTCGTTTTTGACATCAACTAATTGTTCCAACGCGCATGCGCAAATGCAAGTTGTTTTAACTAGCTTCAGTTCGAGTGCTTACATATCTCCAGTGATAGGAATTTGTTGAGAAGTGCCCTTAAACAAATCCGTAAAAATAATTTGTCACTCTTAGTATGACAACTCAAAGCGCACGATCTTCGTAATGAGTCTTATGCTGCATACACTGGCTAAACGTCGTATCAGCAAAACTAACTAAAAGATTATAATAAAAACTTGAATCCAATCGGTTGATTGATAAATTCGATCACTGCGTGACATGGATGTTATGCCACTTATCTAACAAGACAGCATGTACTTTGCCAAGTGGCCATAAAAACGGCCTTATTCTGCCTCAAAAAGGAAAGACGCAAACAAAATCGGCAGAAGTACATTTAAACCTACAGTAAAAAACGGGAGACCATTTCAAAATTCATCTGTGTATATCTCTAGCACATATAAATAATTTTCATGACGTCATAAAGTCTCCTATGAAAAAATAATATTTTAGTTTGAAAGATGATGTACATATAATAGTGACGTAATAGTGACGTAGTTTACGTACCTGAAACGAAGCGCTCCCTACTCCAAGCAACAAAATGAGCAGCAGCTTCAACAACCTGGAAAAAGTGAAAAGGCGGTTAAAACAGCTTTAAAGATAGGATGATTTTCTAAAATAAGACAACAGAAAAGACTTATTGACAGCCACAACGCCTTACTAAACTCATTAATCAGTTAAACTAGTGGCGTTAATTGTTTGGTGATCGATCTGCATACAAGACGTGGATCAAAGTTTGCTCTTCTGCCTTACAAATGTTAATTAAGCTATTAAGCGGATATCTAATCACAAATCACAGTGTCGTTTACTTTAAACAACCAATTGTTACGTTCCAATTGGATGGATTGCTCGTAGTTAAATTATCTATCTTACTCTTTTTTAGTTGCTTACTGCTAGCTATTTGCGCGCGCTTTTGCATGCGATATAGTTAATGGTGTTCAAAATATATAATAGCTGATACAGTTGTATCAATAAAACGAATCAACTTTTGTCAGAAAAAGCAATGAAGTCGTTGTCAATATATAATAAAATCTGTAATATTGAATGCACACATTAAACGCTGTTATTGAAAACAAACTAATGTGTACACAGGATACCTGTGTAGTGACGCGCACAAGGCACTAATTTATCTGAAATGTTATCCAGTTCTTAAAAGTATCTTCGTTACATCTAGTAGACAACAAAATTCAGCATGATAAACACGAAATAGCCCAAAACGTGCCCCTATATATCTAACTGTAAGTGTAGCGCGATATCTTGTGCACGTCTACTTAATAATTCGCGCGACACAATGAAATCACATTTATTTAAGTTATTGTAGCCATTGTTAGAATCTTTTTTTGCCAAGGTTAAGCATACTTTTATACTTTTTTGTTGACTTAAGAACGGTTTAAAATTACGTGAAAAGCTTTCTCGACGCCGTTGTTTCTACTAATTTTAAAAATGCACATAGTCTTTTGAAGGACATCGTTTTTACATGTAATCAAGTGATCAGGAGTATTGTTTTAATCCGTTATTAATTGCGATTCAACAATGTTTAGCTTTGGTGCAAATACGTTTAAAAAATCAAACTCGACCAATTTCGACTGAATCGCTTTAACAAACTTATTGCACCATTGTTACATGCACCATACAAGAAACTATATACGCCGACGTTATCAATCTCACTTGGTCAGTTTTTTAAAAAAAAAAACTAATTATGATAAACATGCACAATGCTAGCTAGCTTTTTAAAAACGTCTTTTCAAAAAACCTATTTCCATATAGATCTAAGCGTGTGATATTATTTTTAGAATTAAATAGTGCAGCTCACAATGTGGTGGGGTTTGTATTTATAGGTTTATATATCATTTGCACTGAAAACTAAGGTCGAATGAACCTTTAAATGCATTTGAGAGTCAACTATTCCTTAATTTTGTTATACAATGTGCCCCAGTAATACAGCTTAGCAGGCTGCATTCCACGCTTTCAAAAGTTCATATTTGTGGTCGCAATCATTCGAACGGGACGCTCGTTTCTTTAGTGCCTTAATACACGCTAACTTTGTCATCGACGACTGCACGAAGCCACCGATCATCCTTGTTGAATATAATAAAAGTTCAAATTGACTGGTTACGAACGTACGCGACCACTCATAACTGTAATTATGGAGATCACTGGGCCGATATTCGGCTTCAAGATTCAAGTCATAATCCACCTTCTCACCAGATGCACGCAGTGCCAACGTGCTGAAAATTATTACCTACATACAGTGCATACTACTTTCCAATGTGAATGAAAATACCCTATGCCTGGGAATGAATTTGTATAATACATTAAAGACATATGCACACTTTTTGTAAGAAGTCATTTCATGTATGTAATTATGAAATTATAATCACTGTTCGATTGAATTTTTAATATACTTTCTAGTTATGTACGGAGCTATCTTTATCTTGTGTAACCCATTCCACTAAATACGCTCTACAGCTCACTTATCCGTGGTCTGAGAACAACACCATCAACATTAAGGCAAACACTTTTTTTCTGACAATTTGCATGAATGTTAACTTGCTTTCGTCTGATCTAAACCCGAACAACTCACATAACGTTAGCCGCTAGCATAAAAGTCATTCTTGTGTTGTCATCTTATACAGAAACGGCAACCACATTGACATTAAGTGTCCGTATCGGAGACTAACATTTAAATTTCCGAAGTTCCATCGACATAATGATACAACACACGTTGTAACATGGCGTCCGATGATGCAAATGGCTTTAACCCTGTCTGTCTGACATGGACACAACACTGATCGTTACATGTTTTGGATGCAAGTAGAAACGCCAACCTGCACTCCCTTCTGAGTCCAGACCCCAAAATGTTGTCCACTTGTTAACACTGTTACGCAACACACTGTTGATGACTTGCATGTTTGTACCTACACCTAGTGTGAGTTCCACTGCTTGAATAATAAAAAAGTCATGTAGTACTTTGTCATCTTTTCGTTTATATTTTAAAATTTCAAGATTGTAAGAACAAGTCTCATCTGATTCTTATTTTCAACAAGATAATTATTCGAACCAAGGCAACACAGGATCACAGGGATCACACATTCTCTTTCTCCTAATTCTTAAAAAAAGAGTTCATTGTTTAATAGTGTTGAGATTTCATGTCAGTATATACTTAACTGTTTATTATAATGGTTTATGAAAATGGCATTTGTTGAATTTTTGCATCACGTTATGTGAAAATACTATATCGTTAACTTTTTAAAATGTCGATAAAATCGAATTTCGTCTTGATCTTTTATACAATCAATTGAAATAGAGCTCGACATTTGAATCCCAATTTCGTGCATAATGCTCAACTTCAAGGCGTTTAATCTTTCTCTGTCTCTTTGTCTCTGTCCCTCTGTGTGTGTGTGTGTATATATATATATATATATAGCATTCGTGTGTTGAAATGTCATAGAATCACGTCTTCGCGGCACATTCAACCGCCCATCTTTCTGAATGTAATACCACAATCAAAGAAACTAACATATTAAACCCGTCATTATTTTGGGTGCTTTGTCATAACGGGTGCCCTTAGCATCTTGGTGCAATTTAACAAACAGCCAATTTTCAGTTGGATTATCACAATTACATATGTTTGCACATATCTCAATTTAAAATGAATGGGTGACGGGTTTCCCGTACCACCCATTTCTTGGTTCTGTAAACCTCCCTTGCACTTTTATATTGTGTTAGGGTGGCTGCATACGCATTTACCACTGTGGTAAATAATATCCCTACTCGAGGGGTGGAATCAAGAACAAATGGACTGTTGACTTTAATTAACATTCTTACTTTTGGGTGAAACGTAACTCCTGCCCTAATGAAAGGAGCGAGCCACTCCGTGTAACTTAACAACCTTTTAGTTTGCACTTAAGTCGAGCCACGAGCGTCAATGCATTATGCGCATCGATGTTTTGCGTTAAAGTTCCTTCTCCGCTTAAAGTTGATATAAAAACCACAAGTTCACTTTGAGCGAACAGACTTTTTCAAAACCCATCAATCAACATGAAGTAAAAGACACATGCATGAGTAGTATTGCATCTCGAAGTCGTAAGAGTTCACTAGAATAAGGTCTACTACACTTTGCTTATACTAACATACGTTTTGCGTCGTGGCAATGTCGTTAAAAATGTAATAAATATCATTTATGTTGTGATTTAATACAGTCTTTATCATTAAAATTCAGTTGAAACTTGAACTCAAATGATTGGAAGTTGTCCCAGCTACTAAATCCCTAGTTTATATACGTCTGAAAGGCAAGCTCTAGAAATTAAAGATTCATTGTTCTTTAAATATATTTTCATACAGAAAAAATCTGAATAGACTGAGCGCGAAGATTCTTTTTTCGAAATTGGCCATTTTGCCATGTCTTATTTTAGCCGAAAACTGTACAATAACGCCATGCGATAAGCATTCATTAATAAGTCAAAAATAAAAATAAACCGATTCAAGAATATACGCCTCTTAGAGTAGATATGAAAGTCCCAAAAGTATAACAAACATTAAAGCGTTTATTCGCCATTCATCTGTAGCCAGTATTAAGACATTCATTATCTCTACCTGATCCTAGGTGACTTTGAGTCGTGCCTCTCACACTGACCGCTGGACATCTGACCTCAGCTGACCTTATCATCCAGAGTTCAGAAGAAGCGATGTCTGCAGGGATCACCGCGACAGAAAAAAAAGTCTGAACAAATATCAATAATCGCCTGGTGAGGGCATGTGATATACCCTTAATATCCATCATTCCGAACACCAATTTGCCACCCAGCCGAAATACTGCCCTAAATCGCTGCCCCTTTGTGCCGTTGTTGAGTCAGTGTTGCGCAAATTCCTAGAGTTTAAAAGACAGTTTTAGTTTGGATTTTGAGACCTTAATCAGAAATGTCAATATTTAGAGAACAAATAACTTTGGAGAGCGTCTTGTCTTGCCTGCCTGACACCACGACTATATACATCATCATTCCTTTGATAGGCGATGAGACTAATTTCCTTGCAATGTTGACAAATATAATTTAAAAGTGATCGCTTCTCGTTTTCAAATCGGGTACTTAAACATTGCTGCACGTTCTTGTACTGTCTGTGCTCTTTGTCGCCTAATTGCTGTAAACAGGTTATAAATTCTGGGATAATCACTTTATTCCTTTTCTCATTTGCCAACACTTTAATAACAAATAGTCCCACTGGGAAATGCTCACACGGTCAAGATTTGGGACAATATATATATATATTCTAAGAAAATCATGAATGTCACCGCATCAAATGTTTGACGATATTTCAATGTCAGAGACATAATATCTGATCCCTGATAACCTAAAAGCAGTGCATGATGCATTACCTCATGAACGTTTCCAGTTTCCTGTCATTCGTTGATTATTAAGATTTAACACCAATATTCACGTATATCCATCATATTTCGTCTGCAAGTCATGAACGAGACCTAGCCTGAATATAAACTGTACAAGTTATCCGTTTTTATAGTATGCCTTTTATAATGACTTCGCAATCTAGACGACTGGGTCAGATGACTGAACCATACAAGAAAACATGACATTCCTTGAAACGTTACTCATTTCCATCAAGAGTCAAACAACACGGTGTACCCGTCAGGAATTTGTTGTATAAAATACGCGGAGGGTATATTTGCATACCTGTTTTCTTACATCACAAAGAGGATTATGTTAGATACTGCGCAAAGACATACAATACTAAGTGAGGCTTTAGTTTTCGTGTTCTTTTCACGCCTACGTACTCGCCTTTGAAGTCCGGTGTGAACTCGTGTGTTTGCCCTCTTGGTCATAAAACGTAATTGTCCATTTGGCTGATCACAACACTACGTTCTGTAAACATGCCTCATCAAGAGTGCACTGGGAGCGTGGCAAGGAAGTAAACAGTGAGACCTAAAATGAGACTTAACACATTAATGCAGATTGCCACCTGCAAAAATTATCTGCTGCACTTTTATAATCACTCGGTCCGACGGCTAGATCGAAATATTGGAGTGAAATGACAAAATTGTGACATTTGCGGTAAAGACTAAATATATATAAGATAATAAATTGTTCATTTGATGTAAGTTCAACAAATGTGGTTTCGATAAAAGTTCATTTTATGTATTCAAAAAAATGAACTCGTTTTGTTACGATCGGGTGAAAACAAAGCGAATTGATAAGTCTTACTTTTCCATTTATTGATGTGTGTTATATGCATCAAATTGAACATAATTTCAATGCAGACACAAATGAGACAAACTTGCGTCTTGAGATAATTTCTGTTCACAAAATAACAACAACAGTGTTTACAATTGTACAGGGTCGCCATTCACGGGCGTGCAACATGAATGAAATTGATAAGGTGGAACATCACCTCCCTGGTGTACTCCCTGGTGTACTGCATGCGGCTAGGCTTAACATTATTGGCATGATAATCTTCTGGGCATACGCGTAATAGACTTATTTATCGCAGACGTGAACAAGTTAAGAACCTGTGTCACAATCCGAGAGGTGTCACATATAAATCAATGTCACTGAAATCCAAAATGCACTAGACGAATCTGTTAGGCTTACGCAAGTGTTGCAAAGTTTACATCTTAAATGAAAGACCAAAACAAGACAAAAACAGACGATAACCAAGACAAGTAAAATGCATGAAAAATGAAGAGTAGCATTAAGTATGTTTGAATCAATCATTTACCAGACAGTGGGCCAACCCCCACTCTCATTCTATCCCCAAATTAACAAAATTCGACTTAAAACGACTGTTTACAAGCAATGCATTTGAGTCGCAAGACAACAGCCATTTAGTCCTATATTGTGCGGTTCTGAAGCTATCACCTAGGGTGTCATTAATTTGATATCCTGACAATGAATTACATTCTGTCAAACCAGTTATCACACTACTACCTTTAATTGGCCAAATAAATGATCTGTGGCCCTGACTGTATGATTTAAATCATACAAACACTAAATTAAATGATCTGCAATTGATCTGACGTTAATATATTTGATTAAAAAATTCATGACTGCAAATGAGATGTCTTTTTTTTATGATAGAAATACGTACGTTGATACTATGCACAGAGTTCTTACCTACAGCAAGGATAATCGGTTAATAGAAGCATATACTTACATTTCGTTTACTCAAATCACAAAGTCTGTATCGTCTTTGGACGTTTATTCATTTTAATATGAAAGAAATTAGGAGATACGCTTTGAGTGCAACACATATCGTGTCATATTACGGAGTCTTGTTGCAAACATGTTTGCTGAAAATTCATTCATCAATAGACGCCTGTTTTAGTCTAACGTTGTTTTTTTCTTCAAAATTGTTCGTTCAAGCGAAGATTTACCACTTTGAATCATTTATGTGCGTTTGTAAAACTATTCTTGCAACTTCATTCATTTTAAATCGCTTACACAAAATCAGGTGCACGTACAAGATGGATGTGTATGTCGACTTAGTCATTTGACTGTGGTAAACCCGTTTTTAAGATAGGAAATGTCTCACAGTTTTATCTTATATTTGTGAATGAATCATACCTTTGATCATATAATAAAACAACGATAACATTAGGTTTTGTTTAGAGACGTGACACTTGTAATCATCCGCTGCTCCATTGTATATTATCATTTCATTGTCATTCCAACCCCTTGTTCATAGTTAACACATACTTGCACACACCTGTTTTGCATTTAACGATATCATTATGTGTACTTCTGTAATTTACTAACTGAAATATTGAAATATTCACTTATCTTAACCGCACAGATTTACATAATGACAGTAAGCTTTTTTGCCTTGCCAATTTTTTACTTCTTCAGATATGTGTCCAAATGTTTAGTTAGATTTAACACAATTTCCTACAAAGAACACATGTCCTCTAAGCACTATTTAACTATGTCTAGGCAAATAGCTTAACCAGCTCCTGTTAAAAGCTATCGGTAGAGCGTCGGCTCCAGGTACGGGAGGCCCCGGGTTCGATCCCGGGCCGCGACTTACCAAAGTCGTTAAAATGGTAGTGGAATAGCTCTCTTGCTAACTCTCAAGCAAATAGAAGGGTAGTTCCACGACTGGTTGGCCCGGTGTCAGGATAATGTGACTGGGTGTGGTATCATGCCAGGTGTTCACGGCATGCTATACACAGTGAAGGCAGCACTATATCTGCTTCAAGTGGACACCGTCTCCAGATAACTGAAATACTGTTGGTGGGACGATAAACCCAATAAATAAATAAATAAATAAATAAATAAATAAATAAATAAATAAAAGCTATGAGATCAGGACCTGCACAAATTGTTTAAGATTTTGTTATTATCTGTCCTTGCAATGGCTGTAAGGAATGAAACCGTAAGATTTTGTGTTGTCTAAAGTAAAGGTAGCATGATAAGGATTTAAACATGCCCATGGTTTTCACTGCGGGGCTTCGGTGTATGCAAAAACAGCAACTTAAACTATTTGTAATTGACATACATTATGCTTGTAATGCACGTTTGTCTATGACATGCCTGCGATCTGCAGTCGCCCGGAGTTCAAAGTCAAATAGTTCCCATACCAGAGGCTGGTACAATTAAGCAGGTGTTCTCAAACCGCACGTCTCTGGCAACATGCGGGAAAACAACGGACAATCAGACTGCAGCGGAGACAACAAGCTACAAAACATGGTGTCAGCGATTACTGTCAACGCCCTATTTAAGTTTTATAAGGTTTTTGCAAGTGTTTGATTTGATTTCGATTTTCTGACCGCTGCCGTACATTTAGAACTAAATTGATGTGTATGATTTCGATATACGTTGCTAAGACATTATTCTGATCATTATAGCGACGTCTTCAGCTGTATGTGTTATCAATAAAGGAATGCCCCGAGCAGCCGGAAGAGCTTAATACATAAAAGATTCGACCCGACCGTTACACGAAACACAAACTGGGTCGAGTAGTTCCAATGCTGGACATGGTCACGCCCATTATGTAATTGTTTCTATTGCCTGTAATGGAGTTGAATTTCTTTATTCTGTATCAATTACGCATACAAATTGTGTTGTATCGTTTTACCGACTGTTTAAAAACGTTTCAGATTTAAAATCTCATCGACAACTAGCGTTATTAGAATGAAAAGAACTAAACCCAATGTTAAAATAATGTGTTTCCCCATTTAAGTTGACAAGCAATTAAGACTGTTTAATAAATACCAGTAAATCCATAATTATAATCAATTTTGTGAAAATTCTCTTTGGTCGAAATGAAGGATAACCTGCACAAATGACCTTAAATCTTTGATTTACGGTTTTGTCGCTATCTAAGCATTTTCATCATTTATAAAGAATGTTAATTGCAACAAGTTTAAGGAAAACAGGTTCATAAATTCGTGAAATTGTTTCTTTAAGCTTGAAAAACATGGTTATTGCACAACACAAAACCCAACAAAAACAACACAACAAAAACAGCACATAACACACAAAAAACGACAGACAGGTTTGCAGTCGATTACTATTATCAGCACAAAATTAACAACCATTCACTATAAGTTTCCAATCTAAGAAGTGAGATAAAGCAAGGTATTTTGGGAAAGCAGTATTTGTCGCTATGGAATTGGATAACCAATAGCAACATGTCCACAGCAGGACTACTGTGACCATATAAACAACATTGCAAGACTTATATAAGCAAACAACATGTTGTCTCCTGTAACTTACAAAAGTTACTGTACTGAATATATACAATGTGTTTTTAAATGTGTATCGTACTAATTAGAGTCATTGTAATTACTGGAAGTGTATGGTTATATCAACCATAACTAGCTTTTCAATAGTACTTATGTGTAATTGAGCGTTAATCTATTTAATTTGTGGCGTATATATATATATATATATTCTCAACTTGCAATCACGCTGCCAACTATATGCCAGAAACATTGTTGTGAATGTTTGTTTCCAGACTTTAAAAAACAAACAAACAAAACAACTGTCGTCGCGTGTATATTATTGATCGTTTTAAAAGTTAGATATGTATTTAAATATAGATCTTAAACGCGATTGTACATCCGAATTTATTGTTTTGTTTGAAAGAACATTGCTGGTTTGTTTTAAAGTACATACAGCTTCACAAGTATTGTCATTATAGCTTTGTCAAGCTATTTTGGTTTGTTTTAAAGTACATGCAGCTTCACAAGTATTGTCATTATAGCTTTGTCAAGCTATTTTTGATGGAAGAAAAGAAGACCCCAGACAAATGTCTGCATCGAATAAAGGGCGCGTCGCAAGTCGGCTGGAAGATCTCTCCGCATGAAACTGTTCTCCCCGACCAGGATTCAAACTCAGGCGATGACGGGTCTGCCAGAAAGGATTAAGCGATTAAATCCTAGACTTTCGGATTCTGCTTACATGCTATTTTAAAATGGCGGTTGCTTGTTTATCTTTGGTTGTTTTCAAAAGTGTTTGTGTATTTAAATATAAATCGCAACTTTATTTCGTGCATCTGAGTTTCACAGCTACCACATTTAAAAGATTGATTATGCAAATATTTGAACTTCGGTATAGATAAATAACAATATCATATTGCATATTGTGAATGCTTATTAAGTGAGATACAAAATAAACATGATATTATTGATGAAATTTTAACCCCAAAATAGTTATAGATCTACGAAAAAAGTCTGCATTCTTTTTGTAGGCTTTTCAATAGGACGATTTAGCTTGATCTCAAAATTTGATCTTCTTTTGACAACATTGATAGAACTATTTTTCTCTTTTATCACATTTCCAATGTCTAATTATTCTTGAGGAATACTCTGTTGATCAGTTGACAAGGTGTTTAAGCATATATACGTGTGGCCAAGGTTGCTTTGTCCATTCATCGGTCGTATGCATGCTATTGATTGTATATTGCTGTTGTAGCTATACATAGGCTCGCATTGTGCACCTTTGTGTAAATAAAACTCTAAACAGCTTAAACTGAAAGACCCCATTTTTTTATAAACCCGTAAGTTACGCGTGAATTATTTAAGATAATTAATTACATGATCAGTTAACTGGGGTGTTTATAACTATGATCTTAGATCTCAAATCCAGGCCCCATACTAAACGAAATGCATGCGATTATTCAGAATCCTCTCACTTATTTCTCTTTTGGTATTAAATTTACACAATCTTTGGTTCGCACCACCGATAGATTGGCGGTTTGTTCTTTTTATTGTTTTGCTATGTTTGTGTCAGGTTTATCTGACCGGCCGCAATAGCTCAAGTGGTTAAGCGTCGGCTTGCGGATCGGGAGGACGTGGGTTCAAACCCCGGCCGGGTTAAAAGACTTTAAAGTTGGTAGTAGCGGCTTCCCTCCTAACGTTCGGGGCTAAGGGGACAGCATTACGCCCGACTCGTCGGTGTCAGTATAATGAACCGGTCGGGTTCAGTCCCTGGGCACCTCACAAGTGCCCCTGTGCTATAATGATAGAAATGTTGCTGCACAGTATCGGCAATAATGTCGACAAATCCCAATCCCAATCCTCACAGGTATATCCGAATTGTAGATTGAAGAAATTTCTCTATTTTCTTTACACATCGCGGATAAAAAAATCACAACTAGTGAACGCTTGCTGTATTTACCTGTGTTAAAGTATGTGGTGACGTTTTCTTTAAGCGTGCATTGCTTTAAAATACGTTTCCATCTGTGTAGTCAGACGGTAGTTCGACATTTAATTGATTGTAAAGAAATCAAAGAAACGGTGCCGCTTTCTTGATAAGACAGTGGATTAAATATCGATACAACACCAGATAAAAACGATCATAGGATTTCTAATTATGCTAATGTTTTTTCTGAACGAAACAAAAACTAAAACCCCGCACTTAAATCAGAGTACCTAACTGAACAGTGGTATTGAGTGTCGTTTTAATATTTTACTGTGAAAGGCAGGCAAGATATAAGTTACTTGATCAGTGTAATAGGTTACCTGTATTTAACATTAGTTTGTTCTTATCATGAAGGGAGGGTGTGGTTTAGGAACCTTTTTGTTTAACTATGCCGGTGTTTTTAAAGAGTTGATGCTTATATCAAACGAAATTAAAACTGTACAAAGCCACGAATTAGCATTTATGGTATAAAACTTTCGACCGTTGTGTCATTTTCATTACATGTACCTTGATGATATACAATCTGATCAGTGGACTTGGGATGTGTACATGCATACACAATATTTATGTTATGTTCTGCTTTTGCTATAAAATAACTTGAGTGCTTCCAATTTTAAGTTAACATTTGACAATAGATAATTGCTCGTAAACTGAAATGCGTTATTTCATAAAATATACGGTTTGAAAATTAATCTTATAAATGTCTAACATTACTGAACAAATGGTATAGGACAGACAATTTTATAATTGTTGACACACGCCTGTCAAGTAAAATGCAAAGACATCCTTTGCCGGAATCTTATTTTACAAGTAGAAAAATACTTGCATTCTCGTTTTTTTGATATTTCGTCTAAAGTGAGAAAATCCATATGAGGAGATATTTTAATGTGTTGATCCTTATTAATTGCTTATTAAGAGTAATTATTATGTCGTGCCTCTTATGGACTTGATCTGCATTAATCAATATGATCAAGAGGTCGAAAGGACCTGGTTAATCTGGCTACAGGCACCGGTTTTAATAACATAACATTGGGCAATACGGGTAGACTCAAAGCGCTAAAACGGACACTCTGGTGTCAGCAGATTATCAGCTCAAAAATACGGTATAATTCACTTTCAACACAGCCGATTTCCTTTTCCATTGAGTAGATATGAACTTTAATCCTCAAAGCTGCCGTTGATAATCCAGGAACGTCGTCGTCGACGCAAGCGATGGGCAATGACGCGTAGTGACGCGATTAGAAGGCTATTCATTTTATTCACCTTTGCTCTCTTTGAAAGATTGGTAAAATATTTTCGTAGTTTAAGATTACTGCAGACAGCCGTTCTACTCAAGTATGTGCAAAGTGCTCAATGCGGATCAGCATTGTTCACTGGACTAGTAGTATAACACAATGTTGGCGTTTATGTACTGGGCACATATACATCACATTATAAATGATGTATTTTTATGATTCCAGTTGGGGTGTATCCAATATCCATATTTTGTTTTGTTTTCGGATTAAAAGATCCACACTAATCAGTCTTTATGATAATGCGACTACAATCACTTATTTTTGAGCACTTTTTTCTGTACGAGCTGCATCTATAGGCAGAAACATTAAATCCACCCCCAGCCAGCAGCAAGTCGTCCTTATAAAACAAGCTTTTCTCCGATCGAGGCCCAAACCTATTAAGCGAAAGTATGAGCAATATAAGGATTGTAACTTTTACCATCAATCCATGCATTTTTGTCACTCAGCCCGGTAGTTCATCTTTTTGAAGCAAAGGTTTCAACTACATCTTCATAATATTAACGTTTAAGATTACGGAGATTTTTTATAAAGCCTCGTCTAGAATCTTACATCGGTGCAAAAGCTGACTTCGTAAATGCCTTGTAAACACTTTTTAACTTATGTGTACGTGTGTACAAATATATGTTTTGTCTTTGTCAAAAATCTAGAATAATCCGAAATGTTCATACCAAGTACCATCGGCTTATTTCTCGGGGACTCCCGGGGTGTTGTGTGTCAACATATACTTCATGTAGCCGGCATATCATTTTACCCCGTTACCTTTTTTACCGAGATGTGTCGTGTGTCATCATATACGAGTACTAACAGGCTTGCCCTACTTCGACTGTAATGCTATATGTTAAAAGGCTGATTTCTGACGTTATTAAGCAAATCCAGCGATTAAAATGATGAACATACAACAACAAAAATGATGGTTCTACCCAGAATGCTATCTTGGTCCTTCTCCCATCAGTAATAGCTTGACGTCGCCAGTATGACCATAACTGCGCTAGGCTAAAAGACCGAAGACACAATCATCCCTCATCAACAATGACATAAAGGACAAGAAAATGTTCTGCTAGTTCTTCTTTTATTGCTAAAAGCTGTTGCTGTTGTTGCTTCTGCTGCTTTAACTAATACTCATTCGGCATTCGGCTACAAATGGGGGCGTCAATCTTGCATTTTTCTGTCCTCTTTCCACAAATCTACTCCGTTTTCAGAATACTACATCTATGCAGACAACAAAAGGTCAAGGTATTCAATGACTCCCTGCCTTTTTAAATGCTGTGGGTTTATTGTTTACACATTTAAATGGCAAGGGCTGGGTTAAACTTCGGCCATAATTGAGACTGTCCAACCATCATGACAAAAGCCAGTGCACTACATTATTTTAACTTCAATCCAAAATGTGAACTTTAGACTAAGGGTTGATATGGAAGTCAATGTCCTGGTTATAGCTCTGTTTAGAGAAGACGGGCGTAGAGTCGAAATGAAATCAGCGAGAAGTAAATGCGGTTGCCTGTACTGGTGCGCATTTAGTTTGGGTTAGAAAGATTCACATATACAGTTATTCACATGTAATGGAAATACCTTAAAGTCTATATGAACCGCCTGTTGGTATAGGGAATAATTGAACCTCGGATACAAGACCTGGGGTATGATGCAATGAAATACCCAGATTCAACATTAGCATGTAAATGCATTTGCAGAAATGCTCAGATGTCCATTCTAATGAACATAGTTTAATGAGACAATAAGCTAGCAATGTGGGCTACAGAAATGTTCATCGAACTTTTTTTCATTTTGACATTGAAGAAAGATACAATATAAAAAGTATAATAAGTTAAGGCATTCAAACTAGACTTAACCGACTAGATTTATTGAAATCTTGTCTGTATTCAATGATGCTTGAGATGTTGTCGCCCTATGTACACGTATCGGTATAGATTCTGTTTTGGATAATACACATAAAGATTTAACGCATGCAGGAATTTAGATTGATAATTCATGTGAATATTTTTGCACTCAAATTTGTTTTTGATAGTTACATTTCATCTGCACGCACTGACAATTTCATATCTGAAAACAGCCTTGATATGGAGGAGCAATGCAAGGGGATTGAGGAACAATTAAAACTATAAAAATGACATAAAACCGTACGTATGTAAAAAATAAAAACTGTCAAGTGATGCGGACAGCTTGAAATGTCTGCTTTTATACAAACTTTAAACATCAAAATTTTAATGGCAGACAATGACACTGCAAAGTGAGTTTTAAGGATACTTTCAGCATTTCTGACAATTAATTAGTATGCTAGCGTGCCAGAACATTATCACGTGAACCAAAGTTATTTCATTTCCAACCATCTACATCTTGTCACATAAAAACAAAGGCGAAGTTATTGATAGACGCTCGTGTTTTCTTAGATTTCATTGTTGTAATAAGCAGGGGTAGAATCAAATACTAGTGGCTTCATTCATAAAATTTAATGTTCTGATACATTAGGCTTTAGTAATTTTCTTGTTTGTATGTGTTTGTGATTAATACTGTGATAGTGTATTGTGTGCAATGTGAATGGTGCGTTGTGCATACTTGAGAGTTTAACTGACTACAGGAGAAACTATGTGAATACCTGTATTTGGTTGCTATTTTGTGAAAAGAAGGCAGACAGTAAACCTGCCAAACCTGTAACAACAATTTGTCAATGACACACAAAGTCACACATCTGAATATTATGTAGCTTTTGAAGCAAAAAGTCCGACCATTGCATAAGGTATTTTATAAAAACAGCAACACCTAACTGCAAAACTAAGCTCGCTCTGGACTCACTACAATGACTTTGCGCAATAGGGTGAAACATTTATATCTTTTATCGGAAAGAATGTTCATGCGTTTTTAGATTTTTTTTGCCGTGTACGAAAACAAACCAGAAGAGAAAACCAGAACGTTTGAGAAACAACCATTCTAACAAGGGACCACCCTCAGATTTTGTCACAAAAACATAAACATTCCGGTCGTAACCTCTCGGCAAACAATCCCTGCTAGAGGGATTATCACCACGCTTTGTTTTTAACTCTTAGCCTGCTAAGTACAAAATGATCAAACGTTTACAAAAAGTGGAGAATTAGATCTGCCAGCTTCCGTTGAGGACTGTTTGTTTAAAATATTCAATATTGTATGCTACATGTATGAAATGTTGCATGTAGGTGTAAGCCAATAACTAATTGTGTGCTGCTTATTGATAAATGTGGCATGTCCAGGGTTCACGTATAGTGACTAGATAATTGATCTGACTAAAAAACCCAGAGTGAATCAGGTTTCACCTCGGTGTACCTGTATGGGGGCCATTTCATTACAGTAGGTCTAAGACACAGGTGTGTGGGCCAGTCCTGCAGGTCTTCATGCGATACCCGATACACTGCATGATCTACGTGTCAAATTATCGGGGTATCGGACTGGGGACATGTGCCAATCGGAATGCATGCTTCTCTTTGTTAGTTCCAATATTTTTTTCTTAGTTTAATCGTACGCGCAAGTAGCAGTGTCTTACAGGTACGTAAAGACTATTCGGATTCTACAATTTTACGAATGTTTTGGTCGTCCGATGAATATTCACTGAATCACAATTAAATAGTTATTGATTGAAAACTCCAAAGGTAACGCACAGTGCTAACTGTAATACTTTGACGAAAGCATTGAAGAACAATATTCAATACTATAGTTACATGTTTTATATTTTGATTATTATTAATTGTTTTCGTGTGTTTGCCAAAACGACCAGAGAAAAACAGAGTCGTCACAGAAGCGTAGTAGCTTTCGATTGTTGGAATCTCTTGTATGAAATAGATTGATGGTTAGTATGTCCGTTTTATGAAAATAACGGTTCGCTGTAAATACTGTTGACTCTGTAAAGCCTTTTAATTTATCTCCCCTCGTGATTGATTTGTCATGCTTTATATATATATACACTCACTCGCATTGTCGAACTTGGGCTGCCCTCATGCACATGCCTTGAAAACGCTACTTTCACATAAGCAAGTGAAAGTTGCAGCAATTAATGATCAAATTTTGGAAAAAGAAATTTTAAAAATTGTTCCCTTCAGAGCAGTACAGAAAATCAAAGTACATTTTTATATGTCTTTGATCAAGTTTTGACACAGTTATATTTAATATCGCGTGAAGGACACGAAACGATTCGAGCCTTCGTGTCTCTGTCGTCCTGTTTAGCAAATTTCTTATATATTTTCAATCAACGTCAATGTCATTCGTCACCAATCGATTTAAGACATGAAGCATATTTTCAATCAACGTCATTCGTCACCAATCGATTCAAGACATGAAGCATATTTTCAATCAACGTCAATGTCATTCGTCACCAATCGATTTAAGACATGAAGCATATTTTCAATCAACGTCAATGTCATTCGTCACCAATCGATTCAAGACATGAAGCATATTTTCAATCAACGTCATTCGTCACCAATCGATTCAAGACATGAAGCATATTTTCAATCAACGTCAATGTCATTCGTCACCAATCGATTTAAGACATGAAGCATATTTTAAATCAACGTCAATGTCATTCGTCACCAATCGAGTCAAGACATGAAGCATATTTTCAATCAACGTCAATGTCATTCGTCACCAATCGAGTCAAGACATGAAGCATATTTTCAATCAACGTCAATGTCATTCGTCTCCAATCGGTTTAAGACATGAATCATATTTTCAATCAAAGTCAATGTCATTCGTCTCCAATCGATTTAAGACATGAAGCATATTTTCAATAAAGGTCAACGTCATTCGTCTCCAATCGATTTAAAACATGAAGCATATTTTCAATCAAAGTCAGCGTCATTCGTCATCAATCGATTTAAAACATGAAGCATATTTTCAATCAAAGTCAACGTCATTCGTCTCCAATCGATTTAAGACATGAAGCATATTTTCAATCAAAGTCAATGTCATTCGTCACCAATCGAGTCAAGACATGAAGCATATTTTCAATCAACGTCAATGTCATTCGTCACCAATCGAGTCAAAACATGAAGCATATTTTCAATCAACGTCAATGTCATTCGTCACCAATCGAGTCAAAACATGAAGCATATTTTCAATCAACGTCAATGTCATTCGTCTCCTATCGATTTAAAACATGAAGCATATTTTCAATCAACGTCAATGTCATTCGTCTCCAATCGATTTAAGACATGAAGCATATTTTAAATCAACGTCAATGTCATTCGTCACCAATCGATTTAAGACATGAAGCATATTTTAAATCAACGTCAATGTCATTCGTCACCAATCGAGTCAAGACATGAAGCATATTTTCAAACAAAATGTCTATGTCATTCGTACCAATCGTATCAAGTCATGAAGTATATTTTCAAACAAAGTATTTATTCGTCACTAATGGATTCAAGAAACATGTCTAAACTTTTGCACCAGCATTATAGTAATAATGATTTGATCACTTCCGTATTTCAACAAAGAATAAAAGGCGTTACATTAGATAGCATACAGTAAAATACCACACTGCCACGTATATAAGACGTATGAAACACACACACTGTTCATCTTCATGATAATGTCAAGATTTCATGCTTATGCCAATGCTTTCAGGAAATAACCTATAAATGCGCTATTAGATACAAAGTTTTACACAATTCTAAGAGACAGTATTAATAAATATTAAAATATTAATCAACCCTTTTCCAAGAACCGTGTCTTAGATTAAAACACATTATCTGAAATGTCAAGCGTATAAACTTTTCCACAGATGCCATGTTTTTTCTATATTCGGATGCAGGTCTGAAATACTTCCTCTATTAACCACTAAAATCCTTTGATTAGCTATACATTATTGCCGATTACCGCCTCGTTTCTATGGATTATCTGACCTTTATTTCTAAGGTATCGTTAAAGAGAATAAGAGACATTTGCTTTTAATGGTACTAATTTGTAAACAAAACTATGAAAAATATGAGTATGCAATATGGTACTGGCATATAGCGGTTAAGGTGTAATCTTTCGTAAGATGGAGACAAACAAGCAGCAGATGTCAATATGAATAATCAAGTAATTATAGCTTAGTTAAAATGATATTGAATATAATATTATATGTTCACTTTATATTTCACTGTTATTTTTAATATATTGAAATAAAAAACAACAACAACAAAACGAAAAAGAAACTCCATCACAAAAATATTTGCTAGTGCTCAAGACAGCAGACTCTGCACTGTTGAGTGAGGTGGCCAGGCAATAAAATAGATGATTTCTTATGTATTGTAGACCACTTTAAGTACTGGCTCTATCTAAAGGGAATTTGGTAGTAATAGCCATGAAAAAAAATTGCCACCGCCCATTTACTTGGTTACCTTGGTGTACGTAGCAGGAAAAGTGCATATTGACATGCGATATATTGTAAGGTCATTGCTTTCTATGGCAAATGGCATCGTTGTGTTAACACTTGCCCGAACTTGTAAGTTGTTACCGCTGTTACCATATTACATAAGACTTTTGTACGTTTTTACAGATTCTCACATTTCATTGACTGCTCTGTCGCATAAATGTCGAAATTCCATTAATTTTATTGGCTAGGAAGTGATGAAAGAGTAAATTTTATTCATAAAGAAATCATCATTTTATGACATTGTCACGCGTAAAAATATTCAAATAAGCTAATACATTGTTAGGAATGGCATCCTGACGTTGAGAGGCTTATTGCATACCTGTAACCAGGGCTTGCGTACTCGATACGAGAAAATTTCTAGTGAAGTCGAAAAGAAAAAAGTCCATAAATTACGTTTAGACCTAACCATTTAAACGGGTTTCATGACCATCTGGGCAAAAGATGGCCAATAGTGACCCAGGTAGAATCACCAATGCATACAAGCTATCGGAAAACGTTTCATACCAGAACTTGTTATCAGGCATTCGGGTTTCGAACTAACAAGGGTGAATAGTTACATGTTTGCCAATCCTTCCGCTGTAACCCTATCTTGAAAACATATGTAGTGTTAACAGCATTTAAATATCGTTATGGTATTGTGCACATTTATAGTCCTACACATGTCCTAATGAAAATACGGTCTCTATAAATAACCAACAGAAATGAGCTATATCCAAAAAAAATGCCGTTTAACTGTGTACTCTTTTAAACATTTAAAACCATTGCACCATTATTTCACGGGATCGATCACTGCACACCTGCACGCTGAAACATTTAAAGTTTTATGATCTACAACTTGGAGAAAATTTGAAATACCTTCGAAGTTTCAAATGCAAAGCGTCTTCAGCTTACCGACCGGATTAATGGTGTACAATTCGTTACAAAAAAATCTAATCTGATATACAATTATTTATCTGACAATAAAGCTATTTAACAGAGCACAGCGTGTGTTTTTTTCAATATAGTTCGATGAGGTAGGAATTCATTCTTGAAACTATCAAAGAAAACACACACATAGAACTAAAATTGAGCTTAAAACAAACACATATACCTATAATTTATTATGTGTATACTAATGTCAGTTTTGGTTCCAATTTTCATACTTAGTGCTTAAATAATTGCACATCTACCATTTTCTTGTCCTTACATTTATTGTATGTACATCTTGCATGCGGGGACACCTGTGGTCGAAGAGGCAGACTCCCCGACTTGTTAATCCGAATCCTAGGTCTCACCATCTTAGGTTCGAGTTTTGGGGACAAACATTTGTAAGTGTAGAGGCCTTCCAGTTTACATGCGGTGTGCCGGTGGTTCTACCCAGATAGTTGTCTCGAGTCTTTCTCCACAGAAAAATAGCAAGACGTCGTTAGAATTAGGAACAGTGTGTCGCTGCGATGTACAGAACAAACTTTGTGATTGTTCTAGTAATACCTATATGGTGTTGTGGCAGCCCCAGATGTTAAATCTCTCTCTTTCTTGTTGACCTGATATGACCTCCAGAGACGCGAAATGTGGAAAAATACAATACAGATGTCGTTTGTTGCAGTTGTTGCTCGTCTGTTTTCATACCTTGGTCATGTTTAAGTGACAAACGCACAACATTTTTAGTAACATTTGACATAAATGTAATCTATTTAATTATATTTGATTAACTGAGGTGTATAAACGTCGTCATTGAGATATGTTTTTGTCCAATGACATGGATCTGAAAGACAAGTCTTCAGTAAAATCAGTTGAATATGTGTACAGTTTAAAACACACCGGACCTGGTAGCGCAATCGGTAGAGCGTCGGCTCCAGGTACGGGAGGCCCCGGGTTCGATCACGGGCCGCGACATACCAAAGTCGTTAAAATGGTAGTGGTATAGCTCCCTTACTAACGCTTAAGCAAATATAAGTGTAGTTCCAAGACTGGTTGGCCTGGTGTCAGGATAATGTGACTGGGTGCCGTATCAGGTGTTCACGGCATGCTATATACAGTGAAGGCAGCACTATATCTGCTAAATTAGACACCGTCTCCAGATAACTAAAATACTGTTGGTGGAACGATAAGCTCAACAAACGAACAGTTTAAAACACCTAATTTTTGTATAACGGTTTAGTATAGTATAGTCCCATTGATAACAATAAACCAATGGATTATTTTATGTCAATAGACTAACTATACGGTTATGTACATTTCTATCTTGCGTTATGTTTACCTGAAGACTATCGGAAAGTTTTTAATATTCTTTTTAAAATGGAAATTTGTATCATGGCCTTCCGTTGTAGAAAATAAACACGATGATTTCAAATACCTGTTTACCCAACTGTATCAAAGCAACACCTTTAAAGCTGATATCTCAGACACAATTTGTGTACCACGTGCTTGTGTTCCAAAAACAGCCACGTTTATCCTGTCCCATTTATTGTAATAATATGTAAATTAAATCCATGAAAGGCCATTTTATGGTAAATATTTAAATATCCTATGTGCGCATTTTTCGTGTAATTATGTTTATCGTCAAGTTTGTGTTTAATACACATTCTATCTTATATGAAGAATAAACGAGAAGGCGATATTAAAGGAGTTCTTCGCAACCTCTGATTTATGGTATAGATCAAAATGTGATTTAAAATGTTCATGTTATTCTCTAAATTATACTTTAAATATTTAAAGTTGAATATGATCACGGCACTGGAATGCCAGAAGGATAATTATTTATTATGTCGATGCGTGAATTCTTCTTAAATTTGAACGTTCAATCATGAAGGCCAAAACATTAAACACACTGGATCGAACTTTTCATACCTGCATTCCGCACATGGTAAAAGTATACTTTAAATGTATTGACTTTTCTTAGCCGAAGTAAGTAAAAAAGAGGTCATATTCTTGCAGCAAATTGCAGACAAAGATTTAATGAATACTTGATATATGTAAATGAAACTTAAGAATGTTATGTGTGAACAAAATACGAGCATGATTCATCAGCAAGGCACCTGAACGACAAACATATCTGAAGGTGTCCAAATGGTAAAAGGTCTTAGTGGTCCTATCGTATACTAACATATAGTTGGTATTTTACAGGCACGTAGCTACAGGTATGAAGATGAATCCATAAAATTATGTCGATTTTTAATACGTTCCTCTTGACAGACTTTACTTGATATGTTATGATAGCGACTAAAGGATTAGTCCCAAAATATAACATGTGTAAGGGACAACCATAATCAATTCATTGTATTAGCCAAAAAGTCTTTTATAATTACTATTTTCCAGAGAGTTTCAAGAATGTAATAGTTTTTTAAAAAAAAAAAAAACTTGCATAAAGATGAAACCATTTCCCCTTCCTCTACCAGAGCAAGTCCTTGACACGATCGGGGCTAGGCGCCTCAGGCATTTTCCTCTTGGGTGAATCCCATGTATTTAGCCTTTCTTACGCGCGCCTGTTTCATCAGCGAATAGATTGTGGTGAAATATCATTTGATGCTTGCACATTATTTTAAAGAAGACAGCCAGTATCTGATTATTTCAATACTTCTTCTGTTTTATCGAACAGATGTTGGTTCAATAGGGAGACAAATAAAATCACCTTCATGATGTATTCATATTTGTGTATTTGAGCTTAAACTTAAAAAGGACTTTAATTAAATTTTCACCAAAAATGCACATAGCAACATTAAGGACTGCATCATTACATTAAAGTACACATCTTCATAACCGCTTATTTCTATTACAGGACTGCATCATTACATTAAAGTACACATCTGCATAACTTCATATTTTTAATTTCAAAGATTCATCTTATGTCTTCTCATTTTTCAAAGAGGCTGAATATGTAATTTTTCGTGTTTCCTTTTTAATTTTGCAAATATCACGAATGATAGAGGAAGATTAACCACACCTTAGCGGTGAATTCAGTGCAAAGCCAAGTCAGATGAAAATGCACGAGTATATATGTCTTAAATATTATAAACGGCAGTCTGTCATTAAACATCAAATTTGGTCTGCACCCAAGCATCTTCCTATGACAATGGGCATAAAACGGTAGAAATGAACACTATGATTGAGCATATGTTAATAAGGCTCAGGTAGCTCACGGCGCGGTCGTCCGAAAAAAACACCACCACCACCACCAAAAACCACAATGTACTGGGTTTAACTCCCGATATATACCTTTGTCCGACTTAGTTCAGGTAAAATGCATACTACAGGGCGTGACGGGTTTCAGATTATGCCTATTTAATATTTATTTCTTTTCAAGCAACATTATTATGCTAAGTGTAACCAAAACCGACCAAAACGCGCAATCAGCACATGCTAATTGTCAATGTCAGTTTGTTCATGCTATTATGTAGAGACAATTAAGTGGTTAAAGACCATCTGTACTTTCTGACAAGATACCGCGGTACGTAAATCATTTCGAAAACTGTACTCGGCGACTTAAAGAGGCACACTTTGCTAAGCAAAGAATTGATGACTGCATATACAAATCTGAAGTTTAAATGTCCGCAACTGCGCAATCAGTAGAGCGACGGTTCTAGGTGCGGACAGTCCCGGTTCGATCCCGGGTTGCGACATACCAAAGTCGTTAATATTGGTTAATGTTCGAGTTAGCCGGCATAAAGATAGCCTCTCAAATTGTATCATCTAAATTTTAAGTGTCGTCATTTATTTGTTATTGTTGTATTTTACTCTTTATTGTGAGAATGATTTATTGTGATGAAATTTGCAGCTTAGTTAGCATAATGCGTACCAATTTGAATTATAGTGGATAATACAAGTTTCGGGTAAACCTACACTTCCATAAATTTCATTTTATTTTTATTTATTTTTTTATTTTTAAACTCCTGTTGCACACGTTTAATGAGGATTTTTTAATGTGTTTATTCGTCTTACTAAGCAAAATGTGTGACGTTTATACGACTTATAAACTTGTTTATCTCACAAGTTTCAAACGAGACATGGAGGGTACATGGACGTAAATCTGTAAATCTGTGTCAACTGAATCTTCTTCACAGGTTGGTATCAAGGATGGACAGTCGCATGTCCCGGCGACAGTTTTTGCCACTAGACATTGTTTGTTACGTAATGACCGTGTTTGTTCTCGACAAAAGGGTTGCAGGGAAAAGCGCCTCTGATGTACATATATCCAAAAGATTTGCAAACCCAACAAAAAAAAACTGTCTACCTTCATCACGTGTGTACAGTTTACACATTTGGCAAATTGCAGGAGCAAGGTGAAATCTGAACATGGAAGTGTAACGTTACTGTACTACTGTCAGCTACATGCATACTGTACGTCTGTATTATATAATGAAAGTGGATAACAATAAAGTGTGTACGATTTTATGCGAGTAATAAGGGCCATGGTAATTGTGAGAAAATAACTAGTAGTAATATAAAGGGTATTTGTAGAAGACGTAGTAGTAGTAATAGAAACAGCAGTAATAGCGGTAACAGCAACAGTAGCAGTAGCTGTAGTAGTAGTAGTAGTAGTAGTAGTAGTAGTAGTAGTAGTAGTAGTAAAAGAAGCAGTAACAGCAGCAGTAGAAGTAGTAATAGTAAAAGAGTCAGTAACAGCAGCAGTTGCAGTAGTTGTAGTATTGGTAGTCAAGCAAGCAGTAACGTCAACAGTAGTAGTAGTAAAGGAAGCAGTAACAGCAGCAGTAGTCGTAGTAAAAGAAGCAGTAACAACAACAGTAGCAGCAGCAGCAGCAGCAGTATTATTATTAGTAGTAGTAGTAAAAGAAGCAGTCGCAGCAGTAGAAGTTGTAGTTGTAAAAGTAGTAGTGTCTTGGTATTTGTTGTGGACATCATAGCAGCACTAACAGTAGTAGAATTGATTAGAAGGAGGACGACTGCAAGAAAGTAAGAAAGAATGAATATGTCTAGTAACAAAGTCCGCTTATCCTCATTTACCAGAAATTAACGAGAAAGACCACAACGCTGAAAGTTGAAGGCGAAGAAACGACATCTGAAAGTGGTTATATTAATTGAGATATTATTGTGTTGACAGTGCTGATGTTAACTGCAACAACAACTGCTCATATTTCTGACGCCGGCCATAATAACACAAACGACACTTGACTAAGTATCTTACATTCTATAAAGAGAGGGGTGGAGGAGGGATACGCCACGCATCCTGAGGACATCGCAATCAGGTACTAGAGACGTCTCACAGAAAGTGAAACTGCGACACGAAAAAGGAGAGAAGAAAAAAGACACAACCCATCTTCAAGTGACAATTAACTATGCTGTGTTTATTATCCCTATTAAACTGTCATCCATCGGGGGTTCAAACCGATTCGTAAGCACTGCTATCAAAAACAGCATCTCACTCCTCGAGCCGTACATTGGTTGTTCCCTTTCATGTTCATGGAAGATTTATGCAGCTATTATTTGCGAATAAATCCCAACCTCTTTGTAACTGAAAACCAGCTAAAACAAATCGACGATCCCGTATATCGCGAATACATTGTCGACCTGTCCATTGGCGGCGTTTATTGTAACATAAAAAGTGTCGAGTTGATTTAGCATTATTGTTATTTGAACTTAATTTGCGGGCATTTATATCTAATTTACACATTTTGGCAACTAAAACTGCCATGTCGTATTTAAACGCGAGAGAAAAGGGGTACTCAATCGCTGTATTGAATCTAGACGGGTACTAGCTTTTTACATCTATAAGAATAGGAAGCAAACTGTTATACTAGAACCATTCTTATCACAACAATCGGTGTATCACAATAGTCCAGCATGGCTCTTTAATCCTTAAACAAACCATTGATAAGCAGGTTGAACTTATCAAACAGATTTTTATCTGACAAAATGTGTAGTTAACTGGTAATGCTTGTTGTTAAGCACATAACTCACATAGTTTCTTTTAACTGAATATCATTCCAGCGTAATGTGACTCAAATACATGTCTCAGTTATGTTTAAACAAAATCACAAGATCAATGACGCAAAAGGCTTTACGAGTATATGTTTAATATGTTTGTTTATTCATTGATAGAGATTTTTCTTTATATATTTTGAGTCTTAATATTTTGCGTTGACAAGACAAATTGAACTGTCCTTTCAAGTGTTAAAGCTTATTATAAGATTGACGTTTCTTTTAAGTAAAAACGACTGTTAACAAATGTTCAGTTTCTACCTATTAACGCTTTATAGTACTATACAAATATGTAATATTTTACTAAAACGAATCTACATTTCACCTTTTGTAAATCGTGTTAGTACATGGAAATGAGACTCCACATATTTCACATAGAGTCCTCAGTGGGGTTGTATATGTTTATAGGTATGAATAAGTATCAGCGCCAAAGCATAATAAAAGTTACCCATCTATATCCTTATGTTAGCAAACATGTTTTCATATTTCACTGAAAGCCAGTCACACAAACTGCAACAGTGTATGTGTCTCTTCGCACTGTACTTTTGTTGTTCGTCTGTCTTTCCGTCCGTCCGTCCATCTGTTGTATGCTTCTCTGTAGGTCAGCCTGTCTGTCAGTCTGTCTGTCTGCCTGTTCGACCAATTGTCTGTCTGTCTGTCTGTCTGTCTGTCTGTCTGTCTGTCTGTCTGCCTGCCTGCCTGTCTGTCTGCCTGCCTGTGATTGCTTTGTATGACTGCTTGTTCTTTTTTTTGTCTATATGCACATATATTTTCAATATTCATAGTTTAAATCTCATTTACCTACTCTCTGTATATTCTTTGCCTTTCTTAATGACGTATCCTTTTCGCTGTTTCTCCCACACATGCGTATTAATATCACTGATATGATATACAATTATTTAGCCGCAAATATTTATGGGATCCAGACAAAGTATATAAAGGAAATTATCACAATCAAAAAGATTTCGCGTAGCCCGTAACACTTGCTATTCAATAAATTATTCGATACCGCACATTAAGACCAACAATGTTTATACGATTACATGCTGTTTCTTATTATCCGTTGCCATTACAAACTATTGCTTTATATACAACATATAAATGATACATGGATACCATATAATACTTTGAATGAGATAGAATGAAGTTTTCCTTTATGTTTAGAAATATTGGTAAATGTTGATGTCATGACGACGATAACTATTTCTCTGTAACAAAAACAAACTAATATAGCGCTGTCCAAAGAGCAGTGTTCAGATCTGGTCAAGTTCATTTATCAAATTTATTTCACAGTTGTTGTAATGAACCAAGTTCAAAAATATTCCAACAGCATAAGTAACTTAATAAGATGATAGTAAAGGTCATAGTTCAAAGTTTATAGTAGTCCGTAATAATTATTTAACAGACTCGTGATTACGAACTGCTAAGAAATACTGCGACAGTATCATTTAGAAATCCCCATTACCGTGTATCTCTTCAGGTAAGCTTCTTGTGTAAAATATCAATGTCACCTGTATTCTATCTGCTTAGGATGGGACTACTTTTGGTAAATGGTGCATCTTTTTAAAAATATGAATTAAGCAACATTTTGAAACAGCGTGCATGCTGATTTAATTCATAGCAAGCCGTCTGTGTAAGAATAGCATCTATAACAATATTAATAAGGTCTTTAGAAGTAGTATTAATAACTTAATCAGAATAGCAGATACGTTTCAAGACGGCTCACTTCTGTACCACTGTGGCAACAATTGATGTATTTTACCTCTAAGTCTTCAAGTAGTTTAAAATTAAACTGTTAATAAAAGACATACTCGCCTTTTAAGGTTTCATTACATTTCTCTCTTCTTTTGCACCCTTATCAACAAGTGTCGAATGTCTCTATAGCTTCTCCAAGGATACATGCTTCTTGTATAAAACACCTCATCAAGGTTTAGAACCAAATTAACCACGGCAGTCCCCACAAAACATGTGTTAATACTGTTGACTCCATTAATCTTGGACTATCTTGGTCGGCCATCTCCACGTACAATAGAAGAAAGGAAATAAGCCCGTACAATGAAGCTATGCGTGTGAGAGTTGGGACGAGAAATTGAAGTCGCGCCTCGTTAACAGATTTAGATTTTTGACTGAAATTGGCCAGATCATAGAAGTGAATGTTGATAGATGAGGTTTGGACCTCACAACGGCCGAGTGATCCCGAGCTAGACCCCTCTCACACATCATGCAGGTGGTCTAGGGTGGTCTCGGGGACCTTCCTCCGGAGTTTTCTCGTCCGCATGTTCAAAGCACTGCATCACACTCCTGCCACAGGTGAATTCCAGAACAAACCTATAGCCGACACAATTTAGTCATGACCCGAACTAAATTAATAACAATATTTTCATGACTCAACTGCAGTTTATATAACCTCAACCAGCTCCTCATGCGAGCTGTTTGATCTGGATTTACACTTTTTAATAAGTCGGATCAATTCGCGCTTACGAGAATTTTAAATAGTTGATATCCATCTAAAAAGATCTTATAAACAGCAACGCTATAGATATATATGAGAAAGTAACACTGTTGTATTGAGAAATGTATAAACTACTTATCCTGTGGAGCATACATTATGTATATTTGTCTAGTATGAGAATACAGGTTATTCTCCTGGTAACTGAAAGGTTGTTGGTAGATACGTTAATTTAAACTTAACAAACAAAATAAATCCACACACAGAGAATTGGAGCTATATGTTAGACATAGAATATGTTGCTTAACAATTTAAGAAAAAGGGAAAGTGAGGAAAATGTGTCTTTGATCGTGATAGTATTCGTCTATTTCATAATAGTTATGTAAATACAATTTAGAAAATTGCATCGTAACCTCTTCGTACTGGTTTGTATGTCAGGGATATATTTCTTCTACTGCACATACCGGTGCAATATCATAATTTTAACCATCTTACCTGCACCGAAATCTCTCAGGAGTAGCCCCACACGCATTAAAACATATCAAAACTATATATATCAAACGTTTTTTTTCGCCCGATTGTATGAATATAAAAGATTAAAATACCCACATTCAACTGACATCTTCCGACATAGTGGCCTTTTGAAGCCACTACATGGAAATATCTAGTTAGTTACACTACGCCCCATGGGAGATTTTTTTTTGCGGCCGGGTTGATTAACTTATCTACTCATCGAAGACTTTTCTTTCAAACAGTTTCAATTTCTATCAATTGTGTAAAACCATACGTTCTCAGTTTGTTCGAGCTCTTTTGAGATCAGACACGTTCTGCTTTCATGTGGTCTGCCTCTTTTTATCTCCCTCCACATTGCGAATAAGAAAATATTTCAGAGTCATGTTTGGCGAGCAGTTTTCTGACGATACTAAAGGGACTATGTATTTATAAGCAACAACTAACAAGTAAAAATGTAATACACTGCTTAGAACTGAACATCTCAATAGACTCAAACGACAGTCAATTCCATTGACTGAAGCATGGCGATTACTGGTCTACAGTTCGATAGCTTAAACAGCAGCTGCGGAGGGTGCTGCTTAGATTTTAAATGTTTAAAAGGGTTCAAAACTATTGAATAGCTATGGCGGGCAACTTAAAAGTATGATGAAATATGATGCAGAAAATAAAAGATTCCGGTAGATACAATGCTTTTGACGGTATCTGACATTGTTTCATTTCCTTATATATTTAATGATACATTTTTATTTTGCATAATATTCGCATGCACATAGATAAGACTCTACTAATCATTATTTAAATAAAAGTGTTACTTTTAACTACCTGCAATTTTGAAAGGCGCCAATATATGCGTTTTTCCAGCTTATTATTGACATGAACCCTAAAATGGACCAGTAGAAAATTATCAGTTCATGAGCATTTTGACAGCCCCAACTAAGCTTAAAAATGCTTGAGCATGTGTATTAAAACTATTTTGGCAAAGACCTTTAGATTGTAATTTCGGAGCGGGTCACTGGCTAACGACCTCCCAAGGGTTCTCCAAGCATAAGACCGACCTACCAGAACAGCTAGGAAGATGAACGTACTTCAACCGTGGCCCTTTTCAATGTTATCAGAAGGAGATACGGCTAAGATCAAAATTTCCCCGTCATAATGAGTGACAGATCTCCTAATGAAAATATGGCCACGGCCTTTGCTTAATCAATCGGTGGCCAATTTAAAAGCTATTTGAACACAAAAAGCCAACCCTGTATCGGATGGCCATATGAAGAGAGCTGTGAAAACCGATCACAAAAATCGTACAGCTCGGACGTCTCGAGTTTTTTTATCAAGATTGTAACAAGTCGAGTTACAGTCAACACTTGATAAAAACGAAGTCTACCCTCTCCAAACAAAGTCTTCTGAAGTATTGCATAGAAAACATATCTTTTTTGTTTGACTGATGTTTTTTTCAAAGCCACGACGACTGATTAAATGAAAAGCAATGGTAAGAGAAATGTACCGTTTGTTTCTATTCTAGCATAGTCTTACTTTGCAATAACCACATTAGACAATAACGCTTATCACTGTCTTAAAAAGGATTGATAACTTTTCTGAAACTTTCTTATTAAAAATGGTATTTTGTTCTGTTTTTACACTAAGTACTGTGGCATATTTGTTAAATATGGCTAACGTATGGACATAATGAATACTTACAAAATTTCTATGCGTCGACCAAACAAATTCTTATTAAAGGTCGTTGTAACATTATTAACCTAATTTCTTTCGTTTATCTACGCTTGGGAAATATTTCATAAGTAGACATATATTCGAGTAAATTATTCAGCAATATCTACATAAGTGGTGGAATAAGTGCAAACCAAATGACCAAGTTCTGGCTAAGTTATATTCCATCAAGCGCAAATGATTTACGATCTAACTGATGGAGGCAAACAATTCGGTCATACGAAAATGAAAAAGAAAATGGTGACCGGTCGTATGAAAAAAGGAAAATAAAAAGTGAAAACGAAAAAATAATATTCAAATGACGGCGACTACCTTTCATAGCCCCAGTGCGCCCATTGTATTCCGATGGCTTCTTCTGTTTTCATCAAACTTGTTTCTGTCTTTGGATGTCCAACAATTGAGTCGTGAAATTAATCCGACATTTGTATCGTCAATGTTCCAGCTTTTCCTTTCTAAGGCTCACTTCACACTTTTCTTCGTCTAAACTTGCTCACTCTCCATTTAGTCGACATGTTCGAACTAAAGAAGTGCAAACGTTTCCTGCACATCTTGTCATTTTATATCTAATGAAGTAAGTTGTTTCAAAATGTCAAAATTTGTATACTTTCTGAAAATTAGTGTCCCTAAAGAAATTTCAAATTTAGAAAAAACTAAGACATTGCTCTACACTTATAAAAATACATTTTTACATACTAACTGTTAATCTTAGAACCGTATTATAACCGTTATCAATGTCCGCCGAATGGAGTGTAACAGTTCCTATGTATAGCAGGCCATCTAGCACTAAGACGCGACTGATAGGAAAATGTGGCACTCATCTACTTTTATAGGCAAAATTGGCAAATAACAGCAGGAAATTTTACGCGCGTATCCTATTGTTCATCAGTCTATGAATAGACACAGACTAGCATCTTAACCACAGCCTAGCCAATAGATTCGACGGTTCTCTGTTATTGCATACTTAATGGCAAGATGAAACGCGTTTATAATAATCACAACCATTTTCCGAGCAGGATCATTATCAAGTAAACTAATAAAACCAACAGAAATACTTTCGCAGTTAAACTATACAACTTGCTAGCTGGTGCGTTATTGTAGGACTTAAACATCGCTTCCGACAACAATGAATCGCATATGCAACTGTTCAGACTCCTTACAGTAAAACAGCAGGACTTGGAAAGAGTCCATAGGCAGTTTTTTCTTCTTTCTCTATTTAAAGAAAAATCAATCACTGTTTTCTTGCATCCATGATTCAATTCGGCAATTAAACACAATGTTTAAATTTGAATATTGGCATCGCTTCTCGTTAAGCGAGCGTCTATGAATGAGTGGGATGTCTTGAACATTTGACGGGTGAGTAATCTTTGTCGGGGCGAAAGGAAGGTACGATGAGGTAAGGTTAAACAATTTGTAACGAAAACTATAAAAAAATCCCTTCTTGTTCTGGATCCAAGAACAGCAACATGCATGTCAACAGAATGCTAATATTGTTACGGCATGAGGGCGAAACTAAGTACAAATGATACTATTTGTAGAGTCTACGAATTGGGAAAAAGTTTGCACGAAAAGACAACAACAACAAACAAACAAAAGTTCTTGATTTATATGGGTTCTTATGACTGAAAATCCATCAAAATAAAACACACAGGAAACACTTAGTTCTGAACGCAGCATCGAACATTCCGATGGGTCTCTATAAATAATGCGCGAAAACTCATTACAGTGGTTATGTAAACAATGCGTGCACAGTCAGTGCGGAGCTAATTTTCATTCCGCGCAGTGATATACACTACACCGCTTTACCATTCATCGTAAGTTCTTCGCAAACATGAATTGACTTTATTTTATTACAAGTGTGAATTCCAGCGGATTGTTTCTAAGTTTCACGCTTTGACATTGTTAGGTTTCGCAGCACGTACAAATCTGCCCCTAAGTACACGGATTAAAGTTTCTATAGGCCAGCGGGTAGAATCTGCAAGACTGAGTAAAAGATGCATATTTTATTTGCTCAGATTTGTGGGCTAGGTTTTTTTTCAGTGTCGCTCTAACTACAAATTTTCTGGATGACACTACTGTTTAAATTTTGTTGGATCTGCGCTTATTGCTTATCATTACTAATTAGTATTAAAGAAGTTTACTCTTTTGGCGGTTGAAAGCACGAATGATAGTTGTTATAATATTGCAGAATTATAATATATGTAGCTTCTGGTGTCGCTTCAGTCCCCACCTTCTTTTGGAGGTGGTCATGCATAGGACAGATTAGCCATATGTGATATTTTGTCGGATAAAAGTTATTTATGGAACAGAAATATAAAACACCCAAGGCTCATTTTTACAACATCCGTGTATTTTTAACATCTGAGCAAACTTTCGATTGTCGTTTTAGACAGGTTACAACTTCGTGTATCCACGTGAAACTATTTGCAACGAAGTACGTACGGCAATATTTAATCAGCAATATGAACACCTTCAACTCACACTGGAAACCGTTAGAGAAACCAACAACCACAGAAATCTAGCAAAAATTCAACTTGAGCTGCTGTTAGGTTATACAGATATAAATAAGAACAATCCTTTTACAGCACCGAAAACAATGTTCAGTGCCTAATCTTAGGCCAATTAAGACAAATCGTGTCAGTAATTTCACGGTGTAAGCTTTTCTATCAGCTCTTTGTGGCCAGCCAGTAGATAGCGCCCCTGTAAATCTGTTCTATCGTAGCGTGTAGCCTGCAATAGTTGCTGCCCTAGTTCTGCTATCTACCCAGTGTTCTTTTGCAATTATCGATGCAGATTTATTTCTGATTAGTAGTAGTGTTATGCCTACCTGGGTCGGATTCCTGATTCGTCCTTTGAATATTTTACAAACGAAGTAGAAGGGAATGTGCTTTTGACACGAAAGACTGAGCTAGGTGAGGTCTAGATCTTTGAGCCTGAGCCTGAAATAATTATCCTGCAGCTGATTTGTCACATTTAAATTCCTATTCAAATCTGACCAATCAGATGGCAGGAAATTTATAATTGATAATTGACTTAATTTAAACAAGCTGAAACAATTAAACGTAAGAAAGAATCTCCATCGTATTAAAAGTAACGAGAGTCATTAAAGTTGATTAAACTCGCCTGTCGTTTGAAGCAAACAGCCGTACATGTATAACAGATTAGGCATGTCATACGGCTGTGCTATTCTTTTGTAATTTTCATTAAAATTGGGAATCATGTAAAATGTATACAAATTTATAGCCCCACCGAATGTATAACCAATAATTTGCCGAATGCAAATAAGTTAGAATTTAAGTTACATTCAGTAGCAGTAACGTTTTAAATAAAACAAACAATTTGTTTTATTATTAATGATTATTATTTTATTAATAATAATTATTATTAATTATTAAGACCTTAAACCTCACAGGTTGAACAAACGTTCTGCACACCTAACATTGGTTTATAAAAAGTTTTATTATTCTAGACGAAATATCCCGTTGACATTCCTAAAACACATCTTGAATGATACTTAGCTAACCAATTTAGTGCCCATCTACCTGTTACTGGGTTACTGAATCGCAGCTCGTCCTATGTATTTGAGACTGATTTACAAGACGGACAGCCATTTCTTCTGCAGCGAGCGCGCATACAGTCACCAAGAACGGAAGGTTTACTGTGCCTCTGTGAAATCTAAGCCAAGATGGGTGCGAACATTTAGTATTAAATGACGCCATTTCCTCATAGACGTGTCTACAAATTATACATCGCACAGCCAACGGGGCTTAACCAAACTATTTGTTTAAGTCTTTCCACTTGGCCATTTCGGATGCATTTTCCATTTTTATCACATTAAATCGTTTCTTGCTCTCATCTTTGAATATCGTAAGATAACAGGTGTTGATTGTTAAACAAATAAACAGCGAAGCAAGTCAGCAAAAGGAAAGCGACTACTTGACACAGACCATTTCATGATGCAAATACAAATTCAGTATAATTATTGTGACTATAATGCAACAATGAATCCTTGCTCCTTTGTGTCTGTGTCGCAAAACTCTATGCTACTCAACTTTTACACGACTATTTACCTCATCTTATGTTTATATTAAACATGAACATCTGCTACGCAATATTAAAGAAAATGGTAAACATAATGTCCGGATATTCGTTCAATCCGAAGTATATACTAGTTTGCACGATTCGAGAAACTGCTATTGAAGCCATTTGCAAGCTAGACAATTACAAATGCGACCAAACTATGAATTCAAGGATTTTCTTTTTGTACAAAATGTGTGGAAGAAATTATAGCAAAAAGCGAAGATTGTCAAAGGGTTGAATGGCTGGGAAAATTGGTTGTCATTATCCTAGTATAAAGAAGTGAACAAAGGTCAGTCAGTGTATGAAACGTTCTTCCAAATTTTGACAGAGGCCACGTGCTTCAAAATACCGTTGACATGAGAATGACATTCTTTTTGAATAATAAAACAGCATAAACAGAGCATAAATTTAATTTTATCTCCGATGTAAAAAGAATACACCACGTATACTTGCGAAAATTCACAAACATAAACAACTCGGTAGCATTGCGAACTGTTATCTGGTCCATTTTTAAATAACTCTATTGATATGGAGAAATTCCTTGCAGGCGCGCAGGAAGGGCAAACTAAAAGTGGACTTAACAAAAATGCTAAGTCGTTTCCCCACCCCCATACAAACACAGAGACTGCATTTCCCTCCGTTTAAAATTGTGTGATTTCGACGAAGTTCTGACACGTCAATAGAATAAAAACATAAGAGTATTTATTCAATTTAAGACTGCGGCAAGGGCTTTACGGGTTTTTAGCAGATCGTTACCCTCATAGCGAAAATCATAATAGTTTTAATAATATAGTAGTGTATTTAAACATACGTATGAAAAAGTCGACAAACGTGGATTCACCTGCGTCGGGATAACGTTAAGCTGACAAAAAGGTACCATTACGAAAAAAAGAAAAGACAGTTTAAAAAAAACGTGATGTACTTTTAATTACATCTAACGTTAAGCCTGCTAAGCACAAACTGATCCAACTAAGGCAAGTATTGTAGATCCAGATCAGCCAGCAACCACTTTGCTGCTGAGTCTCAAACGGTATACGTCCCTATGTTTGCATGTAATGCTGGGATTGCTAAAAGCGCAAAACAACGAAACTTTCAATCGTATAAATCCCTTTAACTTGGGTAATACGAAATGACATTCTTGTGTATTTAGTGGACCAGTTATTTGCATATATTATTAGGATTTCGGATTACAGTTATGAGCAAAAATACATGAAATTTAGAGAACGCGATTTAATTACAATATGAACTAGACCATATAACATATATACATAAATAAAATATTTCAGTAGAATTTTATTGATTTACACATGTGTTTTGTATTAATATGACTTAAGTTGGCAGACAATTTTAAGACACAATTTCATTTGCCTGAATTCTTATCTGATATAAACGTCGCCCTTTTCGCCAAGTACCTTTAACTAGACTTTTTCAGATATTTGTTTGCTTTTTCTTCAACAAACATTTCGAAGAAAACTTGCAATTTGATGCTTAGTTAAACATGTACATGGGTTTACGAACGTTGGCAAGTGTGTGAGGGGGTGATATAGGAGTAAGAATAAAAATTATGGGCTCGACAGCAAATTCCAGTATTTATGTAAGTTTGCTTTTAGATTTTGAGGGTTTGGCCTACACCTGTAGCAGACGAGATTCATCGATGCTTTAAAATGTATCCTACGGCGAAATATTATAAGGTTCTGCTGAAAATCTTGTAGCAATTAACTCCGGAAATAGGCTCAGCATTAAAATGTATTATTCTTAATTGAAAGTTGTTATTCAACATAGCAATTAACAGTATTGAGTAAACACTTAAAGAAAACTTTGCACTGAAAAGCACCATAAACGGTAACATGGAACAATATATAATGTTTTGATATGTGTACGTGTTTGTGCTTTAAAATGCTTCTCATTCGTCGTTTAACTCTCATTGTCATGCTCGCCTGCTATAGTGATGTTCATTTATAACTAATTAATGCTGTCTTTGTGTGTAAATGTATCTTTGTGATATTTAAGTGATAGCATTTAAATGTTGGCATTTTTCTATTGCGGATCATCCGCTCATTTAACCGGAAATAAATAAAATCTTGATGCGTTGACCATGATAACAATATGCTAAATAATTACCATCATGGCTTTCACTTCACTTTGCAAAAAGTTATTGATTTCAGTAACCATGTATATGTATAATAAGTGCTATTATTATTGTAAATCTCATTTTTTTCACCCAGGATATACCTTAATTTAAATTATGTAAAAACAACACTTCGTTCTTATTCGACAAATACTGTCCGAAGGCTTACGGTAGGTATCCATGTTACATACCGTATCCGACATACCGGTTAGTCTGAAATGACCTTTAGCCCATATGTTGTAAGTACTGTTGGTCTAGTTTGTTACCAAAAGTTATAGCCCATCGTCATTCATACCAATGACGGAAAGAAACAAACCAAACTACCTCTATCCTTTGTTTCGTGAGGTGTGAATAATAACAACATAAAGCGTCGATTACAGGCAGTTGAATACAGTCGCGAGCATCATGAAAGGTACTCAGGTGACTAACAGTCAGAAGTAACATTGTTTACTGCCGAGCTTCATACAACAAACCAAACATGTTACGCCAGATCTCAATTTCTAAATATTAGTCACTGATTACTGATTATTGACTAATAGTGCAATCACTACCACTGCTCCGAATTGTTTAAATACTGGTTATTCATCGCAAATCTCAATGCAGCAACGACCGAGGGCGCTATGATTGGTTCCGAAATATTGCGAAATGCATGTAACTGACTTGGAAAAACTCTTATACGTTGAGAGATTTTGTCATGAGGTCGAGTTTTTGGCAACACTGAATAAAGAAAGTTTAGAGACTACAAGGAGATATATTGACATCACTTTTTTGGATTAGTTGACTATTGATGTTGTAAGGAATACGCATCTGTTGATCACTAAAAGGAACCAGGTGAACTCAGTAGTGGAGTGATACAGTAATACGCCACGTGACATTCTAATTTTAATTTCTATCGGAGAACAGTTTACTTAGGACTATTTATCATCAGGCATTTATCATTATGATAATAAATGCGGCAGTTTTCAACAAACCCACCTCATGTACCGCATTGTCTTTATATGTATACACAGCCAGACTAAACCAAAATTTGATTGAATAAACACGAACGCACAACGTCATGACGTGTTTACAGTGAAACAAAACGTTCTTGACATTGCCATGCTCATCATACATGTATAGGAAAAAAACCTTTCAAATAGCGACATTCAGTAGGCGACACTCATGGTGCGACATTCAGTAGGCTACACTCGTGGTGCGACATTCAGTAGGCGACACTCGTGGTGCGACATTCAGTAGGCGACACTCATGGTGCGACATTCAGTAGGCGACACTCATGGTGCGACATTCAGTAGGCGACACTCGTGGTGCGACATTCAGTAGGCGACACTCATGGTGCGACTTTCAGCAGACGAAAGCGCTAAGACATCTATGCTTAACTCGTTTTAAGTCCGCTTCCAGAGAGAGAGAGAGAGGGGTTGTAGTCCCAGATCTTTGATGAAGATTCAATATTGTCGCCAATTGTATAGTCTATAAGATTTCCCAGGACTTGTTCATATGAGCATGTGGTCAGTGTGACAGGTTGCTAGATATCAGTGTAAGTATTGACAACTATCAAATACGAGTGATGACGTCAATATTTCTTGACTCAAAGTATTATTTTATTCGAAGAAGAATTGCAGTCACTAAAGGTGAATTTACCTTACATCGCACGACACAATGGTGATCATATTAGTGACGTCCAGCTTCTTATTGGCGGGGTAAGACCCCAAATTAATGTCTGGGTAGAACCACCGGCGCCCCGCAGACATCGATATGAAAGTTTACTTTACAAAATAAGCAAATGCGCATGATAATGTTGGAGGGACTAACACGAGTGTGTTTGTATTTTTGTAGCACTTGCGAGAATGCAACTTTCTATTTAATGAACAATATTTTAGGTAACACATTACAAGTTTGAACATTTTTGTACATCTCCACGCTTGTATGAGGTCCACTGTCATTTCGCAACGACCAGTTCTATGGTATGCTTTTGGTTGCCCCCGTTTCTTTTGACATGCTAAAAAAGACCATCGATATCGCGTTGACGCACTTAACCGAACAAAGCTGCGAAAAAAACTTGTGTAGAGTGTAGTAACAAGAAGTGCACGCTTTTTGTGCCCCTAAACAAATATCACTGACGATAGATATCCTATACAAACAAAGGAGTATGCATCTGTATTAAAGCCTTACCTTCAACATTGTGGTTAAGCCGCTGATACGCGGATGGTTTTTGCCCCATTTTCTTTCCCACAAAGCCTTTGTTTCCCAGATTGCAGCTGAACTTATCGTGATATTTTTTATTTCATTTTTGATTTGGCAGCTTCCTGGTATAGATTATGTTTTATTATTTTTTGTCAAAACCAATTGTCAGTTTTACTGACATGTTTATCAAAAGAACACGATGGCTATGATTACAAAATGAGACTTTTCCTTCTTTTTTGTGTGCCCTTTCACGTGATCAAGTTTCGCAACATGCCCAATGGGTAATAATATCATCAAAGGTCAAAGGAACATGATGTTATTTAAAATTATTCTTTCCAACGAATATTGAGACTGTCGTGTTAGATGTAATGTCTTAGAAACGATCGAATTAAATATGTATGTTTGAAAAACAGAAAAATAACCTTTATATTCAGCAATACTCACACATCAACATGATCCTTAAAGATGTAAGGTCGCTATGTAGATATTTTAGATTTCAACATTTAAAGGATGGCCACTTAGCAAAGTAACAACAGTGGAGTTATACCATTTAAAATTTAAAGAATAAAGATTTCTTTCAGCAAAAGCAACTTTCAACAACAACAATAAAATTAAGTTGCCTATGCAATTTGCTCCGTAAAGGACGTCATAATGTCTATGACGTCACAAAACTCCTGAATAAAACACAACATTTGCATGAATCTTAGGAACAAGATATAGAGCGGCTAAGTTGTAGATCCAACTGTCTTAAATTTACAAGCAAAAAAAAACTTAAGGCCACTTTTAAATAGATGATCTAATCTTATTATGCACGTAATATAAATGCCATTTGATTTAAAAGCCTGTCCAACCTTCCTTTTTAAAATCGGTGTCGAACACAAACGTCCTACTAAAAAAGGCCATATTTTAAGGCTGTAAATCCTCTGGGACTTAATATCCAGCTCAACAGATGTGCACATTTTCTCATTACATTGATCCCTTCGAAAATAAAACATTGATGGTTTTATAGGCAAACAAAGAAATGATTATGCAATATTTTATAGGACAATACTGTTTTAAGTCAAGAAGTTAAGCAAAGGAATGTTCTAGAAATAAACCAACGTCTTTACATGCTATATGTTATATTACATGAGACAGTAAATAACAGACAGGTTGATTATATTTTGACATTGTTTTAATACCTCTGGTTTGTACATGTTACATGCAAGGCCTTTAAACCCTTCGGACACCTATTTTATGCAAAAGTTTAAATGCGCAATTTTTGTGAAAACCCATTAACTTTGATGTTTATCTTTCTTCAACGTTAAATATTCTCTTTTTATATTTCTTCAGGTCGGGGAACCAATTTCAAATCTATATGGTGGCATACGACCATTTGAGCCAGCCAAACAGTTCTGTAAAGGAAAGTATGTGTTAGTTATCTTAAAAGGTTTTGTTAAAACTTCTCATTGACGCCCTAGAATTGTTGCTACTATACGTTATATATAGGATTCCTAACTCTATGACTTCTTTGCTTATTATACTTTTTGACAAATCTGAGATATAGGACGTCAGATTGTGAAATGAGACTTTATATAAGAAAATTACGATTGAATATGATTTGTTTACACATGACAATGCCTTTTTATGAAATATTAACCACGCCATTATCTGATATATAAGGCTTTACTTTATTATGACTTAAAGTTTATTTAAACAACAACAACAACACGGGTGGTACACGTACGTCAGCCATGTTCGATACCCTTATATATAACGGAATCCAGTAGCGGCGTAAAATAGCTTTAGAAAAAACAACACTCACCCATCGAATTTTCCTTAGGTTTTGATTGTCCCACTAAATATGCAGTGCAATAAATGCAGGGACAATACTATATATATCTGTCGTTCATCACCTCAAACAACCAGAAGTATGTTGTTAGTGTCTGTTACCACCTTTGTATAGTTCAGTTTGTTTGTTTCTTATGTTTTTTCGTTGGTTACAGTTAACAGGAGTGTGTCCTCTTGAAACAGATATTATGCTGTCTCAACATCTGACACGATACCACACCCAGTCACATTGTCCTTACGCCGTGCTAACAAGTCATGGAACTACAGATATATTTGCGTTAGCAAGAGTGCTGTACCATACTACTAGTTTGAACCTGGGGACCTCCGGTATCTGGAGCCGAATGTTGTCTTTCATTATAAAGTAACTCCTTATGAATATGTCTGAAATAGTTTCGTTTAATAGAGTGTTTTTTTTTCGAAATGAAAAAGAAAACATATTAAATTACAAAAAAACCACAAAAAATTAAACATAAGTTTAACAGAAAAGGTTTTATGTTTGAGAAAAAAAGAGATAAAGAAAACCACACATTGCTTTGTGTTGCAATAGTCGTGTTGACAAAACATTTTATATTCAATATATAAATGTCCTAAATAATAATTTATTTTTCTGTCAAAGATCAGATGTTTACAATATTTTTACAAAAGATAATGCAAAAACCAGCACGGCTCGCAGAGGAATTATTGACGACCCTGATGTTTTTGTAGGGTACGGTTAGTAAAGACTGATGTTAAAATAAAGAAACAACAAAACTGTCCTCATATCGTGACATTGTACTGATGTTCCAAACGTGAAACTAGATTTGTTCTTCACTACAATTTATATGTTTAGTTTTACGTCCCTACAAACAATGTTTCTCCGACTGCGTGAAGTACAAGATACATTTATTACGACAACTCTTAAGAATCACCGAATCAACTTATCTTAACTGCATTATTAATCCCTCGTGTCTCTTTCATTATTCGGACTACATGGATAAAACATTTTTGCCAAACAACAGCAACAACAAGAGCACAAGGCTGTGCAGATAGTATATAGGTGACACGCTCATTTGATGAACAGACCGATTGTACGAACGACACCAACCTTTCGTCACGTGACTTAAAATCGTCAAAGCAATTAATCGTCCTGTAATGTAGTAATGTGCAGTGGCATAGATATGCAATTAAAATTCACTGCGTTCCTTCAAGCTTGAACTGCATATCGTGTGTAAATAGATTTGATATACTGTCCTGCGCAAAACTAAACTCCGGTCCTTATTTGCACCAGAGGCTGGATTTATGGCACGACTTTGGGTATAAATTATCCCACTCCTGCAGAGACATAGACTCCAAGCCGATATAGGAAAGCTTTCTTTCTAGACATCAAACAAAATGTTGTGCCATAAATTTGCACAGTCGACCCGTTATCTGTTTTATACAAGAGCAAGAAAGTGTTTAGTATTGGGTATGTTCCGGAAAGTGTATAATGCATATGGCGGAGAATTATACAATGTAACTATGCACGTTTGGATGTTATCTTATATAAGATGGTCTTATATCTTGAAGTACCGTTGCCAATTAATTTCTTGTATTTGAACGCTTCTAGCGTCAGTAAATTTAATGAATTCAATTAATGCAGAAAACGTGAAATTCGAATTTAAATTTTGATTCATAAATATTTAATACGTCAGCGAGGCGTAGTTTTATTTACTGTAAAAACAATTAGAAAATGTAGGAGAAATCGGATATGGAGATATTGTTGGTAAATTCGTAATGTCAAGGATGTACATCAGTGGTCGTGTTTATCATTTTTTTCTTCTTCAGTGACACATGTCAAGTTTAAATCACAAAGCTAAGATATACCTATTTCTTTAATTATAACGATACAATAAGTAAAAAGTTCAGCTGGCCTGCTTCTACAATACACTTGTCAGATAAGTGACAATTATTATGCGGACGAATAGTAAGGCAGCTTCTGCAAAATTGTGGTAGGATTATTTTCATTTTTATTATAGATGAATTGAATGTAAGCCTCGTGAAGGACGTATGGTTTAGTCGGTGATAATCCGACTTTATATTAAAATCGCTCATGGTAACAGCTCATGCAATGGGTTAAATTAAAAAAAAAGTTAAAAATTAAGATGACCCTAGTGATGGGAAGGTTGAGATGCCTGGAGGCAGCTTCACTGGTCTCCCGTAAAGACATCGTCAGAACGTGTGGGATATCAGATCTTTGACAATAATTTCAAACGATTCCGCTGTAAGAGAGATCCACCAGGACTGCATAATGGGGGTGGGGGGTTGACTCCTGATCTGACAGAGTTATATGATGTGCTGTATTGTTGTATGTCAGTGTTTTTCAGTACTTATTTGTCTATTTGTCTGGAGTCTAGGTAAATGTGGTCGTACTTATGTATATGCGATGTTACAAAAACGCAAATATTTACCGGTTGATAGGAGTTTGTGTCTTATACACACCAATTTGAAAACTACAGAAACAGACAAGCATGAGCCCAAATTTTGTGCAAACAGTTACCGTGCTAAACGCTAAAATAGTCATGAAAAAGTTGTACAACCCGTTTGACTTTAATAAACAAATGATTCTATATGTACATTATCAATGTTTTTACCATGTGGACATTAATTAGGGATCATTTCCTAACATTAGACGTTCCGAACACCAACTCCGGGAACTGGTTTAGTACAAGGAAGTGGTTGCAGAACAACATTGGCATGACGATGTAATCTTTTATAAATACTCTGAATGCAGGCAAAACATGCAAACACAATGGCTGTACATTTTTGCATCTCGGAAACAAAATAACACATATTACACAATGAAAGAGCCTTACTGTTGTGTCATTTGTTTGAGCTGGATTTAATAAATAAACACGGGGATAACAGACATTAGAAGCAATCCGAAGTAACGTGGATTTGAAGAAATGTAAAGTCTAGTCTTATTTTTTCATTACGCCTATAGAAATTAAATAAACGTCATCAGCTAGTTCACATAACAAGAGACAAGCAAAGAATAATAACTGATTAGGTTATGTTGACCCAGAAAAATACAAACTGCACATTAATGATGAAATCTTTCCCTGTATAAAGATCTAATAAGATGACCATATTTATCTGAGCCGTTGCAATTTTCTTCTATAGTTACCTGTATACATTATACATATAGTTTAATGTTACCTCTTGGAGTAAAATTAGACAATAATAGTCCAATTGAATTGAACTAAATTATCTGATTGCAGATTAGCTTGGGTTAATATAGTTGAATGTGGAATGGAATACAGAACTTTAGTTTGACAAGCTGACTACACGTTGATTAATTTCAAATAGACATTACAGGATCTGTTTGTCTTCATGTTAAACTCATGGAAATGAATCATATGGAATTTTATTAATGTTATGTTACTTCATTAACTTCATTTCATTGATGTCTTTAAAGAGTCTTTAAAACTGATGTCAAGATACCTCAATATATTCCAACATCTGCTGTTTTTTACAGTCCAACACAACATCTTTAAGAATGTAACTATGTATCCCCAGCTTAATATCATAGAGTTTACATCACCCCTTATTAATAAGTCAGAGAAAGTGGGGTGGGTAGGGTGTAGTAGGCTACGAAGGTCTGGTGAAATTAAACTCTATAGGGACCTATACAGTGCATTGAAAAAGCGTATCGGTGTCACGTTAGAAAAAGTCAATATGGATATATAATGACTGGGGCCGATTATGAACAACAACCATCCGCCGTAACCTCATCTCTATATGGGGATTAGACTTGGAATGTCGGTTCAGTAAGAAACCTATAGTCCGTCTTTATAGAAGTATTCAGCATGCAGGCGTCATCTTGTGATGGCCCCCAGCAGTGGGATGGCAATTAGAGACAGCGTCAACAAGCACAACTAATCAACGTATTAAATCTATGTTCAATATTTACCTGTTATATATAATATACTAAACTTTTAACATACTAAAAATGTTTTGATAAGGCTTATGCAAATAGTGTAGGTCCAGAACAACAAGCTCCTGTTGGGAGCTGTCTGATCAGGATCTACAATATTTGCTGCTAACTCTTTACAAAAGGTTTTGCTCGTGGATTAAATTATTAGTACAAAACTAACATTTGAAATTAGAACAAGTGTGACATGATACGATCTAATAACTTTTTATCATATTTTCCAAAAATAAGTTGAATATAGTGATTTTGAAGGCTTTGGTTTAACATAACATGGATATTATTATGAGTGTTACAAAGACGTTTCTGGTTAATGTGCGTAGCTGCCCCTACGCAGAATACGCAGCTGCGTACACATTGGCCCCAAAAAATAAAAATATAAAAATATTAATTCTGCAATAAAAATCTTGGCGTAGTAGGAGTAAGATGTATATTTATTGGAATCCACAATTTGCCCTTTTTACAACATATGTATTACAAAAATATGTAAAATCGCTTCATCGATTAAGTGACGTTTTTCTGTAGCTCTCATGAATTGGTAAGAGACAAGGTTTAGACTTATATTTCAAATCAGAACCTATAAGATCATTTTGTTCCAAGGACGATGGCTCCATGACGCTTGGTTTTGAGTAGCTTCTCTGTAGCTTGTCCTTTATTTTAAAAGGAAATAAATGATGAAGAGTTTTATTTTTTTTAAAACTGTTATGATAGTGATGTATACTGAAACTGTTATTACTCTTGTTTATTTGCCGATGTTGATTTATATATATGGTATTCCAAAGTCTATGAACAGTCCATGCATATACTTGAATGCATATAAATATAAATAAAATCGTCATTATAAACATATAAAACACAAGGACAAAACAGTGTTATTTATAGGACTGACAATATCAATGTTAATGTTCTGTTAATTATCAACCATTGTAACACTATCTGAAAATAATAACAGTGTCATGCATTTAGGTGAATAAATACAATGATTCAGATTAACATTTCTACGTTTAACCACTCAGCCTGCTTATCACAAATTGACCATAACCAAGGAACATATGTAAATCCAGATCATATAGGGCACGTGCTAGACCTGTGGAGATATACCTGATTAGACCATATGTGCAGATATACCTCATCAGAACAAATGTGCTGATATACCTCATTAGACCATATGTGCAGATATACCTCATCAGACCATATGTGCAGATATACCTCATCAGACCATATGTGTAGATATACCTCATCAGACCATATTTGCAGATATACCTCATCATATCATATGTGCAGATATACCTCATCAGACCAAATGTGCAGATATACCTCATCAGATCATATGTGCAGATATACCTCATCAGACCATATGTGCAGATATACCTCATCAGACCATATGTCCAGATATACCTCATCAGATCATATGTGCAGATATACCTCATCAGATCATATGTGCAGATATACCTCATCAGACCATATGTGCAGATATACCTCATCAGACCATATGTGCAGATATACCTCATCAGACCATATGTGCAGATATACCCCATCAGACCATAACATGCACTATTTGCTTCCGAAGTTCTAACGATATGTTTTGAAAATCAATTAGGCAGATAATAAGTTAATTTAATTTGACTTGCAGACGGCTACAGTATAATACAACGGTGTCAAACTTCTAACACTTCTGATTCTCGTCTGCCTTTCATCGTATGCCATAAAGAGGTTGTATTTATGACTTGGTTTTGATCTGTGCATTATTAAATCATAAATAGTATTAATATAGACTAGGTGTTGATATAGACACTGATTAAACATATGTTTTTGAAACACATTTATGGTTTGTAAACAGGTTTTATTTATATATATCCTCTTTAGTACAGTTACATAAGATAAAATGTGATCATTTATTCTCGTGACAGTTGTGTTTAATATATACAGCACCTGTGCGAATATGACAAACCGGTAAATTAAAACAACACCAGGGACTACGGGCCTTTAAGTCAACGTAATGGAATGTGTTCTTTTATTATCATATAAATATATGAAAAATAATATATAAAATGCCAATTATGAGGGAAAGCAGTCGGACAATAGTGGAGCTACATATGTATATTTTATCTATAAAATTCAATTCGAAGAGTTATTTTAGGTTTTCGTGTTGTCGCTTAATTGTGAATAAAACATAGTAAGTAACTATGCGTCAATACTCTGTTTTATATACATGTGTATATTTGCTTGAGTTTTGTTTTCTTTGTTACGTTAGCCAACTCTTTACATTTTACGTGCTTTTGTACGACTATTCCTGTCTGCCTGTGACTCTCCGTATGTTTGTGAAAACGACTAAACATAGGTCATAATATACTCTGTAAAGCCAATATATTAGCAATATATGTAGTGAAAGCTTGTGAAAGCATGTGATGGTATTTCACTTGGAATTTGACAGGCATTTGAACAACTTAACCTGCTCAGTCCGAACTAATCGAGCTTCTGCAAACTGTATAGATCCAGATAAGCCAGTTACACATGGGATCTGTCTAATCAAGATGTTCACTATTTGATGCTTAGTCTTTCTTATACATATTCTTTCTATCTCTGCATGAAGTCGTTTGCAGATAATTAGAATGTTAGTAATGGATATTGACATTCGTAACATGATAAGGGGTAAACTATTCCGGAGATCTGCATACCAACAATCCCCCATATTTGACACTATCGATTTAGGATATTGAGGGCACTATGTACTGATATGAAGAACAATAGAACACAATTAAAACAACGAGATATTGCCTGATTATTTCAGATTGTTCAAATCGTATGGATATTTCGAGATTAACGCTTGCTGCAGTTGATAGCTAACAAAAGAAGTAGTGTCGGGGGTCGTTCTACACGGCGTTTTGTCCGATGAATTATTAATTGCTTTTTTGGTTGTAAAATGTCCCTGCTGCAAAAAAGGGAAAAGGAACTTGGGATGGAATGAAAACGGAGACGGCTGTAAAGAGAATCCACATAGATGTGCCACTAGAAGAAATCTATCACGGCCTAGTAATGAACTGTAGCCCCTCCGAACCATGCTGTCGACCTGCGAAATGCAGTCATTCCCATGCATGCTAAATAAATAAATGATCAGTGCTTGTAAACACACACGTAAGGCATTCCTGATTCGCAAATACATTTTTGTACAGTGTCAATGAATGTTCTAACACACCGTGTGTTCGGTGAAGCTAGATACGACGCTCGTACTTGTATGTTTGCCCCACGTAGCTTGCAAGTTTTCATCATTTCTTTAACTTGTACCCTTGAAAAATATAATGACGTCTTGCAAAATACACAGTGGGTGCACTTGGACAATATATTCACAACGTACGGCACATTTTAAACGAAAAATTATGCTAATTACCGTCTTCATTTATTTCATATACAAATTGTTTACAGTGTAAATCGTATCAATTTCTTTCATGCACATTTTCACATTATGTTGTCGGTTCGTGTTCTTGCGTTGTCAAATAAATGTGTTAATGTATAGTTAAATGAGTTAGTCTACGTGTATAATAGCGAATGCATCTGACAATATTTACGGTGAGTGGTGTAAGCATGAATTAAGTCTTTTATATGCAATTCGGCATTCTATCTGTATAATCATTTCTTAAATCTTTATTTCTTGTCTTGTCGAAAAAGTTTATCTACGGGTAATTCAGCTCTGTTCGGTTGCGTTTGTCTGTCATTGCTTGAAAAGTTCAAAACACATATTAGGAAATATGCAATACTCATTATGTAAACGTCAGCAGCAGCAGCAGTAGACACAGCAGCAGCAACAAATTCATCAACAACAGGAACCATGCAACGGGGAAACAACACTAACGACGGCGAACAACGACAACAAAATCTCGACCATAAGTAAACGGTGTGGTTTTTTGGTTGTGTATTTTTTTTTTTAATTCCTATAAACATAGTCCATTTCGACGGACTAGTTTCATTCATCACCGGCAGATATTGCCATGGTCGTCTGCCCTAAACAGCAGACGAGAGAGACGTTCGCGGGTCACAGTCTATCAGACTGACATAGAGCAGACGTTACGTCACACGACTGACAGCAACCGAACCAATACATATTGATTAGATCTATAGATAACAGGCGGGAAATTTGGGGATCGAAAGCAGACGATTTATTTTTTGTGTGTGGTTACTCACCGATACAGAACAATGAAAACAGTAGACTGGTTATCTTTGTATCTACTGTGACGTTAGTCCAAACATTTAGACGTATTGTCGGATTTAAAACTATATATAATCTGTTGAAATACAAACAATCTATCTAAACTTAAAAAGCAACATTCATTTTGTGGATTTGAAGGACAATTTAACTTTAATCAGTTTTTAAGCTTTCCTTACTTATCTAAACAAAATATTTACAACAAACACGCTTCGTTCATTTTATAAAAAAAATATCTTGTATTTTTTTTTAAATGTTGACCTGCAGCTGACCTGAAGAATGTTGCAATATGCCTCAGCAGCGCCACCTATACATAGTCAGTTGATAAATGGTTATGATTATTCTTGCTAGAACATTGTAGCGAATTTTCCTTTTGAAAGAAGGACATTTTCTTTCCTTTTAAGAGCGACTCAGGACCAGCTATAACAAAGCATGCATGTGAAAGGCAATGGCGGCCAGTTCATGAGTAGGGGGCTATTGGAGACAAATGACTATTAAAGAGAAAGGTAAGATACGTATTATTCCAATGTTCAGTGAACTATACTCTAATTTAGATATTTTCTTTATAAACGTAAGCTTTTTTGTGCCGTCTAGTTAAAAAACGTACCATAATGCATAAAATATCAAATAAAATTAAAAAAAATGATTACGTGAAATGTGAAAAAAATGCATATGCAGTGTCTAATGGTGGACTGATGTGTGATGATCTGGCGGATGCAGTTTTGCATGCGGAATCATGCAGTATAGGTTAAAAAACCTTTATCAATATCATTTTCAACAACAGATAGTTTGTATATTTGCAGATGAACAGAAGTATGGAAAAGATTTGTTTTATGGCAGTATTGCCTACCTTTTACTTCGCCTCATCGTGGGCTCATTTAAAGGACACATTGCACAATAAGTATGAAAATAATTATAAATAAAAATTCGTTCTGATAACATTCGGATAAACTCATTCACAAGAACCACATAAAATACCGAAACCCATTAAAAACAATAGCATGCTGTGTTTAGCTAGTTCGGCAAGGATCTGAAAATAAATATAACCGGCATATAGAGCCAGTAGGTTGTAAAACAGATCTTAACTCATTAATTTGGCAAATTTAGCATTTGTAAAACCTAACAAAACCAGTCACATATAAACTTAATGTGAGAACGTCTTCGTTTTATTCAAGCGAAGCGATTCACTTGTCCTAACAACATGGTGTAAATTGTCAGCATTAAAGGGACTTATCCCCACAATATAACGAAGGAATACAGAATGTTCACTTTTTCGACAAACACAAACGTTTATACAAAATGACAAGTCAGTTCAAGGGTTTCATAGTTATTTCAAATATTTATTGTGGGTCTGTCATTGAAATAGAATAACAGTATGCTATCATGGTGTTTCTTATTTTATATTTCTCATGAAATGATAAAACAGAAATTAGCACTGTTTGGTTTTATACATGTGGAGTAAACACTTTAAGTAAATATAATGCGTCAGACTTGTCTCTTTTTAAACACTTATATCAGACATATATGTTCGACTTTAAGTGACATTTCAGATTGACTAGGAATTGGGAAATGGGCACTGTTAGGGAAATTGCAGGTTTATACAGTTAAATCCATCCAAGCGGTGAGTACAAAAAACTGTGTAATTCCGGAGTTTAGTATAATATTTAGTTTCTTGGAGCAATGTAACATAACAAAGATACAATACTTTTTTTGTGATTTGTTTTTATTTACATTGAGTACCGTCCTTTAACATGTACAAAATACGGTTTAATAGGGCAGTTGAACTGTTAAATGCATATCGGCCGATGCATGTCGAGTTACCAACACTACCTCATCCGGGGGATCTCTTGTCGGTCTGCAGAGCTTTAATCTTAAGTATCTAATGTAATACGCCATCATTAATGACATTTTAAATGTGTAAACGTTTCTTGTGAACGTTTCTTGTACGTCAAATTTATCAGCAGCATCTTTATCGGGGAATCCGCCGTTGTCTTTTTTTGTCGCAATTAAAACATCGTGTAAGAAGATGACAGATATGGGATACCGTGGTTGTGAGCGTTGTTGTTATCATAACCATCATCATCATCACGATCATCATCATCATCTCTATTATCATAATCCTTATCATAATCATCTCCATCAGCCTCCTTCTCCACCTCCTCCTCACCATCTTCATGATCACCATCATCATAATCATCACCATCGTCATCATCATCAACAACAACAACAAGAACAACATCATCATCATCATCTTTGTCAGCAGCAACAGCAGCATCCCAATCATCATCATCATCATCATCATCATGTCTCTCCTTCTCATCATCATCGTCGTCATCGCCGACATCATCTTTGTAGTTGTCGTCAGTCTACTGAAGGTTATTAAAATGTAAAACTGTTGCTTCTTTACAGCATTTACGCAGCATCTCTAGTAAGATACATCTGGCTAAATGCAGGGCCACCTGTTTAACGATTTAAATCATTCTTAAATGCTTTAGCAATACAATCATTACACAATAATGACACTGCGACGAGGAACGTCAGGTAGCTAAGCCGAAACGTTAACGTAAAAACGTTTTGGCCCCACCCCCGTTTGTCAAAGCGACATCTCTAATTTGTATATTGTTTGCATAGGGTTGACACAGTAATCTGTCAAAATTTGAATACTTGTCAGGTGCTGCATTGTTAGAATTCCATTTAATAATTGATACGATAATTCTGCATACATCTATACAAAATGCATCAACTGCCTGTTACTGTCTGCTCTTAACCTCTTTGCTGTTCGTCTGTCTGTTTGTTCCCCACCCAACATCCGGCGGGCTACATGTAGAAGGCGTACGCTCTGTCCGCCAGTCAGTACGTCCAGTTTGACGTGTCTCAGTCATACATGTCATGTATAGTACTTCAATCAAACTTCATTATCGTACAGACATACACTTAAATATGTATTGCCCAATACTTTTAAAAGTGCTACAGCCGCCATTCAGGCTAGGGTCACATGGATGATTATATTTAAAGTCACTTTTTATTAATTACCACATGACTCTGATGTATTTTTTCATCTGTAATATTGTCAACCTATTATTTACAGTATACCAATCAAACTTCAATATCTGACAGACCTGCTTTTGAAGGTGTGTCCCGCATACGACTTGCAACTGAACCCCTAAGGTCAATTTCATATTTAAGGTCATTGCATCTTTGAGAGCACGTGTCAATTCCTGAGGCATTACTTGTTGTAGATTCAAGAAATGCTGCTGTTGCTGTACGATAACATATATGTTGTGAACAAACGCAATGCCGCTGAATGAGAGTGCTCTTTATATGAAAGTGGAAGAAGACTCGAACCCAAGTACGTGTAGTAAAGGGTCAATGCAAAGTATTTCTTTTCCTTTTTTGTACTTAGCCTCATTACATAATGAAATAAACATGCTTTCCCTGCCTTTCGTCATTATAATATATAATAAAATATGCTTTAATGTCTAGTCTCGTTAAACAATGAAATAAATGTACCTCCTTTCCACACCGTTGACTCCTAGGCATCAAAAATTCCATCCCCAAGTTCTCGCCAGATGGCATCAATATTAGCCATCGTATGTACCAGACCGCGTGAAGTTCGATAAGGTATCCTCCAGTCGAGATACCGAGCCATCGACAGAACGATGATCTTCTTTGATACGAGCAATCAAAACAAACAGACACGGACTCTTCCCTACTTCTGTACTTCCAGGATCTATGATCTATCAAAATGATTCTAAATCGACAGTGAACGTTACAATCTGACAGCGTTTTGTGTGAATGAACGGTTTTGCGGTATTTCGTCAGTTTTATTGTACAAGTGAGGCTCTTGTGAATCTCCTGTAATATTTGCTTGAGCGTTAGCTAACTGAAACAAACATTTACATGACTTGAACCTTATAGATCTTCATTACCATCTTAAGTAAAAAGTCGCCATAATAATGTTGGTGTAACTTCGCCACACAACCACCAATATGGCCAAAGTATGTAGGTCTTGCCATCATTACAGAATATAATTATGTGCATGAAAAATGGTATCTGTGTTATCGCTATTAAATAATCTTCCGGCTTAACTGCGACCATAATCCCTGAAATTCTTCCAATCTTACCATATGCTATCCATTCCACTGGTACTTAAATCTTTTTTGTGAATACAATAAGCGAGGAGCAGTGGCCAGATATATATTGGTGACCACCTTGATCCATACAATGGGTCGCAGGGCGAAGCTTCTTTCGGAATTAATTGACCATGTTGAAACCTTTCCTGTAATTGGTTCTTGTCATGCCGGCGTGGTTTTCAGTAGGTATACGAGTACGAAACACGGTCGGTTCAAACAAATAGATTCAGCCTTAATCTGTATTGACAATTAGCACAGGAGACGGTAGAGTATGTAGGCAAAACAATAGGGCAGTAGGTGGCTGCTGGAGTAAGGTGACGGGGAGAGTGAGAGAAAGAGAGGAAAAAATCAATAAGAAAAAAAAAGGATTCAGCGATTATGTATTGCTCAAGGGTGGAAGAGAATGAAAATAAGTATGAAAATGAAAAGATGAAGAAAAGGGATAGGTAGGAGAGAGAGAGAGAGAGAGAGAGAGAGAGAGAGAGAGAGAGAGAGAGAGAGAGAGAGAGAGAGAGAGAGGTGGGGTGGGGGAGAAAATATTGATATAATAGACACAAGGTTAAACAGAGATAGATATAGGGAAGATTGTTTTACACTACATCATAATATATTACTTTATTACTGCACAGCCCTTTCACAAATAACATTCATTTACAGTGAGGCACTTTACAGTCATGGAACCGTATAATCTATTTAATGCAGATACCTCAAGCTTACTTCAAGTATGCATAACTTATAATAAAGTATGCCTAAACTGCAAACGCGTGAATTTAAACACTGAATAAGTGGCAATTTCGCCTTCGTTTTACATCAAGTTGAGTCTTCCGCCTTCTTGAACACGTGGAGCCCCAAGTTACGAGTTCCAAATCAAGAACTCAGCTAACCCTTTGGCAAAAACTGTTGACGTGTTACCGCCACTAGTTGCCCAACTGGGACCTGCTTCCACAACCTCTCTTGCTAATCTGTCAATACTACTGAACGCCTCATTTCTCGCAGATCAAGGCAGGCAGCGCCATCTTTCAATACTATTTACAAACAACACACAACACATGTTTCTCGCAACACCATACTACTTTTTTCATATTTACTCGCAGGCATATTGGTGCCATGTTGCGAAACCTTGTTTTTGCCACGCTATTTCCCCTCTTTCTCTCAGTTTTTTTATGCATTTCCCCAGCTTGCCTGCCACTCCCTCCAATGTCAACGAACAAGCCACGTATTTACTAAGTTTTTTACAATAAATTACTAACCCTAAACATAGCTGCCTTATCTTTTTCAATCAATCGTGCAAAAATGCAGATATTTATTTAAGAAAAAAAACCTTTGTGATACCAAATGCTTTACTTCTAGATATGAGCAACAGGAATGGTTGGTAAATACGCACACTGGTCTCCCTATTCCAAGACCGTTTGTTCGAGTCGTATACTAAACCCGTTTTGATTTTTGTCAAGATTTCGTCACAAGCTGATCAGTCAAGCCCGGCATAAAAATAACAATAAAACCTGCAAAACATACCAACAATAAACAATCAGAGTGTTTTACTGTTCAGCTCTACCCACGTATTAAGATCACACCCCTGTAAACGGGAGGCCGTCTAGTCTAGCTATACTACTATAGTACAAAGTCCGACACATGGCGTGCATACGTGCAATCAATGGTACTTTTGTGCTCAGGTATAGTCCAATATAAAACTAAGACCTCGAAATTGGAATGCTTAAAGATCACCCACAAAACAGTTATAACCGGTATTATATATAGCATGAAGAAAACCGATCTGGCTGTATGCGTCTTGCAGCATTCATTCATTTTTTCAGCTTTGCGAAATTTAAGAAATGTTCAACTGTTTGCCTTTTCTGATTATCACCTTGTATTTTTAAATGACAAGGATCTTTTGTAAGCGGACAGATGAAAAGAAGGCGTGCGTACTATGCCTTAAATACAGCACTTTGTACATGGCGCTTCTTAGTCAAGTACGGTTACACGAGCCTTCATCAAACTGCCGTTGGAATAACACTTTTGAGATGTTTATGGTCGATTATTTCCGATTCTGCTTTGTTAATGTTAAAATATATACAAATCTTCCGCATAACATTTGTGATAAACACGTCCTCCTCAAGGAAAAAATGAGTAAATTAATACAACTATTTTTGTACAGTATTATGCAGAAAATGGCATATGAGGTTGGGCTTGTGATAGATTTATGATGTGAACCAGGTAACGCAAGCATCGGGGCAGCTTAGTCAAAGATGCACCTTGCCGACCTGGCTTGGGGCTGCTCTCATTGTGAACCATTATGAACCATGGAACCGTTGAGGGATGTCTAACAAGATCATAATTAACTCTTACCCTTCCGAGCAACAATCAACCAAGATTAGACAAACGGTGACGCTACCGCCGGGGGCTCTCTTAGCAGGATTTACACCATTTGCTGCTGAGTCTCCAGCAATAAGTCTAGGCACTTTCGTATGTAGATGTTAGAAAATGTCTAAGAATTTGTATGAGTTTTAAAATGTAGCATGACAATGATTATATTTTCTGATTTCTGGATTGTTTATATTAAATTCTTCCTGAATCACTCTTCAATCAAATCTAAACAATTGTTAACAATACCAATTATGCCAGTTAAGAGCTAGAAATGTGTAATGGTTTTCATTTTATAAAATATATATTTTAAGAATCTTGCTTAAAACAAGGAGTCGACAACATTTGCACAACTGTAAACGCAATGCCTGGCGAGAAAAAAAACAACCTTACTACATTGTCAGTGTAAGACAATATATATTTTTCTAACAAACTAACGAGTCTGAAGTTATTACTTAAAGCCGTTTATTAGTAATTACCATTACATACTAAAAGAAGGTAATTAACCGAAAGACACGTGCAATTTTATTATTACATTTATAGTTATACGGGCACTTGTACAGTGACTGGGATGCTGATAAGCCATAGTGCCGCGAGGGAAAAATAAAGTATTCCATGATTATAGAATCAGACTACATGGCGTTGCAATTATAAAAATAAATAAACATGATAGTTTAAAAGATAATGATAATTATCAGAGATAATAGATAATATTTTCAAGATCTCAGAGCTACGACTATAATGACACAGATACACTCGATGCGTCCTTGAACAACACAAGGGGCATATTAGAACTTTGGTACAGTTTCTGCTTTTATCTTATTGCTTATTTACGCTAATGGATACATATAATTGCATGAAGCTCTCGGAGTGAAGTTGACCTAATTAACCTACTATCAGGGACTACATCATTTGAATGTAGCTACGATAAGGTTGAGGTTTGATGCTATTAGTCGGCTGTAGTTAGAGGTGAGTACATCAGTGTGGGTTCGAATCTTAGACAGTTTTCTAACCTGACCTCTATGCGAAATCTTATTCAGTCGATTTTTTGCTCAACCTCAGATTTTTATTGCACATTTTAAACTTATTGAACACTCCATTTTTTCTATCTTTCTGCAACATTTCCAAATTTAGAGTATATAAAAAATAAGAAATGGTAACATTACGTCTTTCTAAAATGTTTTCTTGGAGTCATTATTTGACCTTGACCTTGAGCAAAGTCTCAACCAAAAAATGAATGATTCTGTAAGTTGGCCTTGACAACTAAAGGGATGTATCGGATCTCCTAATCACTCACAGGTTAGGTTTAGGAAAAATGTATTACTCGAGAATAGCCAGCATCTGCTAAGAGCTGTCTAATCAGGATCTACACTATTTGCTGCTATGTAACATATGTCTGTCAGAACACTTTGTTAATTTTTGAAAAAAGGATTTAGAACTGGTTATCTACAAATATAGTGGTAGTGATGTGAGGTTGGTGGGGATGCATGCATGATGCAAGCCAGTAATATGTGTTTTTTTGTGTTTTGAAGTACATTCCAGCGACCATGTATGATCATTGTAGCAACGTTCTGCTTTTTGGTTGAAAAAGACCCCGGACACATGTCTTGGTAGAACCACCGGCGCACCGCAAGTCAGCTGAAAGACCTCACATTAAGTCCTTTGCCCCGAACGTGATTCGAACCCACGTGGTGAGAGGCTCAGCATTCAGAACAAGTCAGTCATAAGAAATGCTGAACCTAGTGGATCACTTAGCTGTAGTATATTGTTTTTGGTTGAATCACAGCTGATCTTAATGGACCTGTCGATAAGGGAAGGAGAAAAAATGAGAGAAAGATGAAAACGGAGGAGAAGCAGGGTAATAATATGGTGTTGGAGTGTAAGCTTTTACATGTTCTGCCAGGCAGTAGGAAAGCTCCCTAGCGTTAGATTGAACGGTTGTAAACATTTCGGCCTCAAAGGCTGCCGTAGACACGTTTATGGCATTTTTATTCCTCTGCAAGTACATTGTATGTAAAAAAGTGATCATGTGGATTATTTTATGCTTCTAATTTATATTAAATACACATAGACTGTGATATAAAGTGCGGTTAGCAATTCTTTCAGTGCATTTATAAGACTTTCATTTCGCGAAATTCTTTATTTAATTATAAAACATGGCAGGTGTGCTCGATAAAGTATGAGTTAATTTCGACAAATTAGACCTCAAAACAACAATAATCACCGGAACTTTTCAACAGGTTGGGATCAACGGGATCCTGAATAAATTAAAGTGTACCTGAATTGAGCGGACGTATGAAGTACTTAACAGTTGCTGCTTGCCAACATGGATCCCCGCACCCCCTCCTATACAAGAACATGAAGTGCAACCACTCGAGCATTGAGTACCATCGCTATTAAAATGTTTATTATTAGCCACATTATTGTCGACATCATCATGGTTATAGTAATTATAATGATCATCGTGATCATTATCCTGTTAATCATCCTGATCATCGTCTTGATCAATAATATCACCACCATGACCATGATCATCATCATCATGATCATTAAGCAGCAGTAGCAGCAGCAGCAGCATCGACCGAATCAGAATAATAGTATTCTCCTTATCAGAATCGCAACCTCAATATTGTCATCAGTAATTATTTCAACATGTATCTCCTATAAGAAATACATAGTTGTCCATCGTTTGTGCCAGGATGTTATGTATTGTACTACTTGGTTGTATATCATTTGCACTGGCGCTTTGCAGCTATTCTTTTCTAAGTACATATATGTATATCATTTGCACTAAGACTATGTGTATTAACTACTAGAACTACATAGTTGTATATCATTTGCACTAAGACTTAGACTAAGACTATGAGATGTATATCATTTGCACTAAGACTATGAGATGTATATCATTTGCACTAAGACTATGAGATGCATATCATTTGCACTAAGACTATGAGATGTATATCATTTACACTAAGACTATGTGTAATTACTACTTGAACTACATAGTCGTATATCATTTGCACTAAGACTATGAGATGTATATCATTTGTACAAAGACTATGAGATGTATATCATTTGCACTAAGACTTTGATATGTATATCATTTGCACTAAGACTATGAGATGCATATCATTTGCACTAAGACTATGAGATGTATATCATTTACACTAAGACTATGTGTAATTACTACTTGAACTACATAGTCGTATATCATTTGCACTAAGACTATGAGATGTATATCATTTGCACAATGACTATGAGATGTATATCATTTGCACTAAGACTACGAGATGTATATCATTTGCACTAATACTATGAGGCATATATCATTTGCACTAAGACAATGAGACGTATATCTTTTGCACTAAGACTACGAGATGTATATCATCTGCACTAAGACTATGAGATGTATATTATTTGCATTAAGACTGTTTGTATTTTTTGTAAATGTATATCATGTTACTGTATATGTAGTTGCTGCACTTAGACTTTACGTATTTTTTACTTGAACTACATTGTTATGTCTTTCCTGCATGTTTTATTCTTATACTTTTTAATATTTTTTTACAGTCCACAGTCCAATCTCATAAACTTGAATATATTATAATTTCCTGGACTTTTCTGAGACAATTTATCGTTTTTTATGTCTTCAATACTGTAAACAGTCCTTATACTATTAATCGGGAATGATACATTACAAATATCAGATAATATCAGTTCAGACAGTTTTTGTTTATTTTAAGCCTCTCTTCTCTATTGACAGAATATCTAACAAACAATGTTGGAAGTTGTGCTAAAATACTTCGAATACACGACGTGACCTATGAAGTATACATCCTAAAAATGTGCTCTGTGCTAAATTTGTTACTACTTCATCAGATTCTGGCTTCCGGGTCGGTAATGGCGACAATGTATTAAATAAATGATGGATTACGACTTTAACTGTATGTGCAGACATAGACTGACAGTTGTTGTTCATATGTGTAGGAGGAGGCTTTGTTTCTCTAATTGCAATTTGTCAAATCAAGCAGGATAAATGCGAGTCTATCGATACTTTGTGAGATTTATAATGTTTAGTTATTCACGTGATTATTCACCAAGACAATTATTGTGGTTTTGCACAGCGAATGAGATAACAAAAACAAGGACAGTGTTGAAAGAGTCGGCGTGATTCAGTATAAACAAGATCGCGATGCATTGCCCTGAAAAATTGCTTATAATGGTACAACATTTATCATAAATCAGAGACGTTTTCATTGCCCAATTTATAAAGTCCATACAATTAGTTTTGTTTATAACTTTACCAGAGTAAGCATCAATTCACTAAAATATACGTTCGCTTATAATTACTTGGGTGTAAATATGCGCTCCACCACTTTGTATGAGGAAAATAATGCAATAAAAGATTTCACGAGCCTTCGATATTAAAAAAAGCAACAAGTTTTCGCTGAAGCGTTATCTTAAAGTCGTGAAACACGATAAGTTATAAATTGCAATCTTATCTACTTTATATTAAGTATCTCACTCTTTTTTATCAAGGCCTTAAGCTTTTAGAAAATAGCTTAATTGAAGAGAATATGAAATTCCTTATTACGTACAATGCATATGTCAGACATGTTTTAAGCGACTTTGTCACAGATTTGCATAGGTACATTAAACATACATCTTAACGATTTGCACATCATTTTAATTTTTGTTTTGCGTCACTATCAAATTTAAGAAGACAATAGATTGTTAAGCGTTTGATTTTCCAAAATTGAGACAACAAAATATATTGAAGAACAGTGGGTACTCTGTTTCTATTATCTATTGCGATTCAACATATTTAAAAACGTTCTGTTATTTTACCCAGACATAAAAATAAATAAATAAAAATGCAGATTTTACCATTTATGACCAAAACGCCTGAACTCTTGACTGTGAACACATTGTTGACATACATGTTGTCTATGTTGCATAAATGTCATGAGACGTACAGTGTGTCACACAATCTATGGGGAAATGAGGTCATGTTCGAATCATTCCAGATAAACACAAACACTAAATACACCTAAACCATAACCTGCTAAGCACGAACTGATCCAACCTGTACAACATGTGTAGATCCAAATCCAACCTGTACAACATGTGTAGATCCAGATCCAACCTGTATAACATGTTTAGACCCAGATCCAACCTGAACAACATCTGTAGATCCAGATCCAACCAGTACAACATGTGTAGATCCAGATCATACCTGTATAACATGTGTAGATCCAGAGCAAAACCGTATAGTATGTGTAGATCCAGATAAAACCTGTATAACATGTGTAGATCCAGATCAAATCTGTACAACATGTGTAGATCCAGAGCAAAACCGTATAGTATGTGTAGATCCAGATCAAACCTGTATAACATGTGTAGATCCAGATCAAACCTGTACAACATGTGTAGATCCAGATCAAAGAACTCCAGCTGTCTAATCCGGATCTACACTATTTGCTTCTTAGTTTTTTGTTGATACATCTGCATGAAAATGATCAACAATTAAGTTCAAAATTGAAGAATTTCAATAAAAAAAATGTAGCAGGTTAGGGATTCCATTAATAACTGGCTAAACATAAATGGATCTTACTGATGCAAATATTGCGGTTTGATCATGTTCTACACTTTTTGCTGCCAGATTGTCCGCAAACTTCCAACTCTCCATGCAATTATTTATGTCTAGGAACCCCTGCGGATTATTAGCCCTTATCTTGGTTTATGTATCAATGAGCAAGACAGAATCTTAATTATTTCCTAACAATTTCAGACGAAGGTAACGAGAAACATGACAAGAGCCTCAAGAGCAAATAGTGCAGATCCTGTTCAGCCTGAAACCAGGTGCTGGCTGATCTGGTTCTATACTTTTCGCCTATGTCTGACTAATATGTGTTTAGAGGGCAAACAGGTGGCAAAAAAGCAACAATAAGAATTGGTAAGCAACAAATGTAGAAGATTAAGAGTTAGTGATTCGACTGCCTCTCAAAAACCCTTTCCTTTTTGTTACTGCACCTGAAGATGGCAGCATCATAATAAGTGTATTTGTTTTGCAAATGGACGTATTTTATAAACGCACAATTAATTGTGTTTGCAACAAACAACGCTAGCGGCAATCTGAAAATCTAATGAAGTCTATGATGCAATGTTGTTGCAAGTTGTACTTCTCTTTAATTATATTCTTACAAAGAAATGTCCGGTGATGTGTCAGTCAATCTCTTTGCTATAAAAAGTAGCTACAACTGTTTGTAAGATGTTGTTACAATTAGCGTTTCAAATTGTCATTTTATCAATGTCTCTTCAAAATGTCATAAAACAAAGATAATGATGTGGGAAGGTCTTCCAACTGACTTGCGGTGAGCAGGTGGTTCTACCCACTCATTTGCCTGGGGTCTTCCTCCGCCAAAAGCTGGACATTGCTATAATGATCATAACTGGTCGCTGAAATGTATTTCAAAAACAAAACAATAATTTCTAAATTTTCTGCAATTTCGCAATTGGTCCTAATGTTTTAAGAGTGCTTTAATCAGCGAACGTTTCTCTGTAATGATTAGTGTCATTATTTAAGATGTTTTACCACTAACGCTCTGTTAAACCCAAAGTGTATGCCATAATGGATTATGAAAATATCAGATAAGACTTTGTCAGTGTAATAAACATTTATTCAATTAACTCTTAACTTGTTGCGCTCGAAATGAGATCAATTTGAGGCAATATAATGTAGATTCAGATAATCCTGTTTCCACTGGGAGCTGTCTGATTATGATATATTTTACTGATGCTTAAACGTTTTTCATTTGGCAATATTACCTATGTATAAAAGAAGAATTAAATATTATTTATTGAAAATTCTAGTATGATAAGGGTTTTGTCTATGCATTCCTGTTGAGTTCAGTTCACGACATTAACTAAGTTGCCTTCCAGCGTTTGAATCCGATAGATATCGTTAAATTAATCACCAATTTAATGTTCCCTTTCTTGACATTACACATGGATCAACCACCGGCCATAAATGATCACATTTTATTTGATATTTATCAATTTTAAATCCAAGAGAATTTTTCCTTGTTTTCTGTGCTATTTGGCCATCTTTGTCAACCTCAAATTGTGATTTCCGTAGCAGGTAACGACGTACTTGAAACGAACCCCCCTATTCAATTTTTATCACTATATTCTGAATAGGACTATGAGTAAATTATTGCACACTTATACTATTTATTTTCCTCTCTTTGTCCTGTTTCTATCTGACCAGTGTATAAGTGAATCTATTGCAGCATATATGTTCCCCATACAGTCTCATCACCGTCCAACTCATTTAACACCACTTATTATACGTGTGACATCGATTCTATTTTAGATACTTCGCATGTTATTGTCATATTATCATATTGGCGACGTTCAGCTGTAATTGACGGAGAAATATCCCAGAAAAAATAACTTAAAAAAAATCCCACTCGCACATCGACTGCCAGCTGGAAGACCCTCACCCTCTTCCACTCACATGAAAGTACGCGGTCCGTCCAGGACTCGAGCCCGCGCGGTGACAACCGACGAAGCCCGCGAGGTGAGGGGACGACAACCGACAGGGACAGGAGCCCGCGCGGTGAGGTGATGACAACCGACAGAGACTCGAGCCCGCGCGGTAAGGGGATGACAACCGACAGAGACTCGAGCCCGCGCGATGAGGTGATGACAACCGACAGAGACTCGAGCCCGCGCGGTAAGGGGATGACAGCCGACAGGGATAGGAGCCCGCGCGGTAAGGGGATGACAACCGACAGAGACTCGAGCCCGCGCGGTGAGGGGATGACAACCGACAGAGACTCAAGCCCGCGCGGTAAGGGGATGACAGCCGACAGGGACAGGAGCCCGCGCGGTGAGGGGATGACAACCGACAGAGACTTGAGCCTGTGCGATAAGGGGATGACAGCCGACAGGGACAGGAGCCCGCGCGGTGAGGGGATGACAGCCGACAGGGACAGGAGCCCGCGCGGTGAGGGAATGACAACCGACAGAGACTCGAGCCCGCGCGATAAGGGGATGACAGCCGACAGGGACAGGAGCCGCGCGGTGAAGGGGATGACAAGTTGGCTCTCTGGATATTGTGATCGACTTGATGCACATTTCCAACAAACCTTTTGATGGTCAGTATAAAAATGTTCTGGTGTAGGTCAAAGGGATTAATATCTTTCAAGCTAAGCGTTATAGGAATATTATAAATGACAATTATTTAACACATCGTCTGATGAAGGATATTTTGCATATTTGGTAACTATAAAACAATTTATGTTTGAAAAGTTTTTGTCTATAGTTAAATATGCGAAGTAGATATTGATCCGGATTAATAATAATTATTATTCTTTTAGAAAGTGCATTTCTCCTGTTAAATATACAAAAAAGCTGAATAGCTGAAATGTACATATTACCTAATCCGTGGCGATGATAATGGCATAACAATAATAGGTAAAAGCAAACACAAAACACACGCTACATTTCCAGGTTGGTGACGACAATCAGTCGTTCGGCACGCTAGAAGTATTTGCACACGTGTGCTTGAGCAAATTTGAAAACGCATTTCATACAAAACCGCGCTGCTGCACCGCATGATACAAACAGAAGGGACGGTCACAGTGACGGAATGTGGCTGTACTCTGACATAGTTGTCTGAAACCCACTTGCGGGCATTCTAGGTAAGGGAAAAGGTTTACGTTTTATTTTTTATTTTTATCGCTCTGACAAAATTATGGTAGTGGTAATTATAGCCAAGCTATCATTGGTGGAGGAAGGACTCCGACACATGTCTGGGAGGAACCACTGGCTCGCCCAAGGTAAGCTGGATAAACTACTTACATTTAAGTTCTCGTCCTGTTTTTATTCGAACCTACGCGATACTTTGCCGAGGTTGGACTCTTTTTTTCTTTTTGAGGTGTGTGTGTGTGTGTGTGTGGGGGGGGGGGGATCATTGGCCGTTACCCAACGTCGTTGGATTGGGATGGAAGGGACGCTAGTGAATGAAAGGGTAGAGTCGCCGACTTTTTATGATAATAACCATATAGTCTCACACATAGGTAAATTGTGGTTTCTTTTATCTAGCAAGCACCCAATTAACTAAGACTTGTAGGACGAACAATATTGCTGGATCTGGTATTGCACACCTACAGTATTTAATGAATAGATTAACAGTGTTGATAGCAATTAAGATCTTTGAATATTTGTCATAATGGCATTATAGCGAAATTGGAAACTGGATGTACATTTCAGTACGAACGAGATTATAGGTGTGCACATTATGGGTTGCTTTCTTTACCAATTCATCTTCATAATCGATTTTAATTGACAACTATCAGCATCGAACTTCCTTTCCCAACACCTCAAAAAAGATACAACAACAAACTAGTCTAAAGACATTCGTGATGCGATAAACAACATCGACGAAAGAAACGTGTTCTATAAACGTTGTTGCTTTAAAGGGAATGTTGTTTTAAGCGACCTACCTGCATATAGGACTTCTAGAATGACCGCTCTGCGTCATACTGCATCGGGGTCAAGCAATGGTGCACAATTGGCCATTATAATAATGTCCAATGTACCGCACCCGTTCTTCCTGTGACTTTAGCGTAGACGTATCCAGGAACTTCACGAATATCCGCCAACACTAACACACAAATATTGCGACAAGTATATCCAATTATTCAGAAAAAATAAGCTCCAGGGTGTTTGTAAAACAGTTTTTAAGTTTTGATTATGATCCGAGGTTGACGTCTGAAGCCTGCTGCTAGGTCTCTGTTGCTGATTGTACACTATATCACCAATACGCGACTTTATTTTTTCTATATAATCACAAAAATTATAAATACGAGATTAAATAACTATTAATCAATTAATGGGGATTAACTGAAAATACCAAGTAATATTTACTTTAAATCCCAAATTTTTTGCACATTTAATTGTATCAACAAAGTAACTTCCGAAACACTTGTTGGCTAGGACTCGGTAATCGAAAGGTCTGCGGTCCGAATCTCTGATACCACGTGTTGCCAACAGACTCAGGCCCCCGTTGTATCAAACAACCCCGCACCGAGGCCTTACCATCATTTTTCGCGCTGATTTTACACAATAACTTTTAGAACTATCCATTTTCGCACGATACGGTCATATTTCACACAAAGTCGCACGCCTGGTTGGTTACTCGGTCCTCGGTCCGGCAATGGCGCATTGTCTCGCAGCCTTTAAACAATCCCGACCACCTTTCCCGACTACCCCGTCAGGACAATTCACTCGTCGCGGATATCCGACAGACACCCCTAATTCAAATTTCCGATTTTTTGCCCAAATGGCAAACCTAGCAGGAGAAAGTGCCTGAATCGGCTAGTTAAAATGCCCAGTCGATAAAACGAAAGCATACGATATTAACTTACCAAAATAACTCTTTGTGGGATTTTTCCAATAAAATTTACGATATCCGTCTTACATTAAAATAACACTAACATTTTGAAATATTCACACAGAAACGATCCGCTAAAACTAATCCTTTATAAAACAAACACACAACTGGTCTGATAATGCGGGTTGGAGCACAAACCTTTTAAACTCTGTTATCTGTTCGGCAGATGATTACCTGCTAATACAACATGTGTACACTTCACCTAATAAACTACAACTGTAAGTGGATAATTTCTCCTTTATTATGAAACAATATTATTATTATAACTCCCAGTTTTACCAGCACAGCCTTTCAAAACCACACTCTTGTTTAGGCAATCGTGAAACGTATACACTCCACATACTTTTTTCCAACGTTAACTTTAACCGGGACCTTGCTTTAGTAGAGAATGACAAGTGATTTTGTGTCGCTGTACCGTCTAGGGAGATTGGGTCGATTTGATTGGTTGATCCACGACAAAAGAGTGCATGAAGGTAGCCCAGTCTGAACGTTGATTGGGGGAGACATTTCGATTGCGACCAGTAAGGATGTTAAACGAATAAAATACACACCTTTACCGCTGCTAAACCGACATCGTAGGTAAAACAGCTTCAAAAATACTAAAGGGAGATTATCCAAAGAGCAACAAATTATGCTGGTTTGGTCTGTTATACCATTGCTAGATAATAGGTATTGAGTGATAGGTAATACTCAAATGCATGTGGTCAGAGTGTAACGATTTTTTTTAAAAAAAAACAACATTTCTACGCATCTTAAACATCTTTGAGCAATTACCAGCAAAGTTGCTAGTTTGATCATATCATCAATAGATGACACGAAGATATTTAACCTAGGTCGAAAAGAATCGTACAAGGGACTGAGAAGTCTCTGGCAATCATTGGTGGGGGCATTGTGCTATTGGTATTGCTTAATGGCTTGTTCTTCTCTTATTATATCATGACATGATGACACTTGTTAAAGGATGATGTTTACTTCCTCAGCCATTTCTACGAACCGTCGAACAGTTACGAATGGAAGATGTTGAGGGTTGTGATTCCTGCGTAACAAGAACAGTATTAATAGCAGCTGATTTGCTTTTAATAGCGATATGAGATGTCACATGTAAGAAAAAAACCTCCCCCAAACCATGAGTCTGATCCCAAGCTCGATCTTAAAGCAAAGCATTAAAACGGCACGAAGAAGGAGAGACGAGGGTGAAGAAATGAAGAGGAGTAACAGTAGCAATATCTCGTTATTTGTAGTATGAATTTGATTATGAAGACTGAAGATGAAAGATTGATAGAAAGATAGATAGATAGATAGATAGATAGATAGAAAGCGAGAGAGAGAGAGAGAGAGAGAGAGAGAAAGAGGATATACAGATAGATAGATAAATAGATAGATAGATAGATAGATAGATAGATAGATAGATAGATAGATAGATAGATAGACAGACAGACAGACAGACAGACAGACAGACAGATAGATAGATAGACATGGATGGATGGATGGATGGACTGAATATATGATCACGTTCAATTTGTTAACGTTGACCTGTAATCAGATATTGTTTTATGGCCATTCTTATAAACAAACAAAATACTAAAAACTTCCAGAAAGCTCTTAACTACGTGCCTTTTTACTATCAATATTATATGTTCTAGAAGGGTTGGATTTCAGGTAAAAAAATCGCCGTAGCGAATATATCTTATTACATTTTCCATGCGTGTATTATATTTTAATTCCATCTACCATATCCGCACTGTCGTCTTATCCTGTTGTCTTATCCTGACATTAAAAACAATTATTAAACATAGCTTTGTAAAAATTCGGTATTTTTCAGTTAGTTTCCTCAAATGATTTCACAAGCGGTATATATGTAATATTGACGGCGGACATCCTCGAACATGTTTTGACAATGGATTTCGTAGAAATAGTGCAGAAAGTTATGCCATGAACGTGCCTTACATGGGAAAATGTGCCGGTAACATAATTCGTTTTTCGTCCAGCATCATAACGTGATCATTGGGCGCAAACGTGACCATCGAACATGATGTTTATACCCTATAATATAATATGCATGTACAGCTGGTCGTCTTATTGCCTATTGCACTCACCATTGTATATCTAGTAACGTACATAGTCAATTATAGCAAATTTTGCAGATATTGATTGTAAATTTAAAAAAATGTGTAAAATAATTGAAAAAAGTATACTACCTGTTTGCACAAATAAGCAAAATATAAATAAGCATTTTAAAAGATATTACATAAAATAATATAATATAAAATATATAAAATTTTACATCATGTCTTATGATAGGTTATTTATATTTTGCTTATTTGTGCAAACAGGGAGCATCCCTTTCTTAAATTATATATATATATATATATATATATATATATATATATATATATATATATATATATATAATCAGAATAATATGTTAATGTACAAGCTTCACTTACTTTCTTAAAATACTCGAAATAAAATAATATAAACTAATTCCTCCTTATGTATCTTAATTATAAACAATAGGTTTTATGAAAGCACGTATTGTTACGTTTTGTAGTTTAATCACCACAGGGGAACAGCAATAACGCCTGCAATGTCGCTAAGAGTATACCATCGGATCTGAGGTATTCCAAACGATCTACTGTTGACGTTCCTACAACATTGGATTATAAGTATCCTTAAATGTTGTCATCGTAAATTATTGTACATAAAATACGGGAAACAATAGCACATCGTTATCTCTATGGATGATGGAATTATAACACGTCATAGCTAGTCATGCTTTTAAGTTGAGGCGATTTTTTTCAGTACTTCGAAGATAAGAACGTATTAACTATACATGAATTACTTATCTAATATTCGTCATTTCCAAGTCTGATTTTAAACGCATTGGGATTTTCGCTAAAACAGACATTAAATATTATGACATACTTTGCTTTGCTACGTTATATATTTTGAATCTAAACTGTTTTATGTAACACCGTTTTATAATACAATCACTATAACAATTACTTTGCGTGTTTATGATCAAAGCGGTTTCAAACGTGTGGTGAATGGTTCTAAAAATAGTTATCTGTAATGCGTATACCTAGATAGGTTTCACTCTTCTCAGATCATGTTTGTGGCGTTACCATGTCTTTTCCATACAAATCCGGAACATCCACATTCAGCTATGCGTAAAACCTTTGAAGTAAGCTATATATTGTTTGTATCTATATACGTCTGGCGGTAAACGTCGTATGCCACACTTTAAACGCGGTATCCGAGAGTTTAAACCAAAAGTATATTCAAACAACAACAACAACAAATCAACAGATCCCATGTTTAATGATGTCTTACATCTATATGAAAAATGAAGCATAACACACGTATTATCATTACAAACATGTATTTCTTATCTGGGCCACGCTGCACAGTTGGCTATTTTAAACTTAGAAAACCACGTGACCACTTAATTTCGAGTTACGTTACATCATCTTCCTTGTAATACGCCCTGACGTCTTTTTATCAGAAATTCCAATTGCTCTATATTTAGACAGATTTGGAAAGAACAATTTTTAACGATTTGAGCTGTCGTATACTTGAGGTCGTGCTTGAAATCGTACATTGTTTAGACTGCAGAAATTATGCCAAATACACCCCAAAAGGGGTCAGATATTGTTACAAGTGTTTGGTATAGGAAATCTGTCGCAAACCATCTTTAACATAAAGCAGTCATTTTGTAGGTAAGACCAAAGACTGGTGTCCGTTAGGGAAACCCTTTTTAGGTATTACGAATAACAGTAAGCTTTTTTCCCAACCGGCCGATGCGTCGCGCAGCCTAACAACAAATCAGATACTGCAGTATATATATATATATATATATATATATATATATATATATATATATATATATATATATATATATATATATATATATATATATTGCAGAGTTTTAAGTGGAAAACAGAACATGGTCGAAAAAGTTTTAAAACAATGCAAAGAGAAAACAAATGTTCCTCAGATTCAATAGTTGATATTTATTGAAAATCCTGGTCACGGCCAAGCATAGATTGGGAACTAGTAAGAAAAAAAAATGCAAAATCGTCGTTAATAAAGATTATGGCATTTGTAGGGCCAGAAAACCTTTCACTAACACTAACACATACTAAAAACTAACCCCCACAAACGCAGTTGTGCTACTATAAAATGCACAAATACCTTCAATCGTGCTATAACTACCTAAACAAACCCCCAAAATGCAAGTATGCTATTATTACATGCACATACACCCACAAAAAGCAGGTATGCTAATAATACATGCACATACATCCACAAAGGCAGGTATGCTATTAATACATGCACATACACCCACAAAGGCAGCTATGCTATTAATACATGCACAAACACCCACAAAGACAGGTATGCTATTAATACATGCACATACACCCACAAAAGCAGGTATGCTAATAATACATGCACATACACCCACAAAGGCAGGTATGCAATTATTACATGCACATACACCCACAAAGGCAGGTATGCTATTATTACATGTACATACACACACAAAGGCAGGTATGCTATTAATACATGCACAAACACCCACAAAGGAAGGTATGCTATAAATACATGCACATACACCCACAAAAGCAGGTATGCTAATAATACATGCACATACATCCACAAAGGCAGGTATGCTATTAATACATGCACATACACCTACAAAAGCAGGTATGCTATTAATACATGCACCTTCACCCACAAAGGCAGGTATGCTATAAATACATGCACATACACCCACAAAGGCAGGTATGCTACTAATACATGCACATACACCCACAAAGACAGGAATGCTATAATTACATGTACATACACACACAAAGGCAGGTATGCTGTAAATACATGTACATACACACACAAAGGCAGGTATACTATAATTACATGTGCATACACACACAAAGGCTGGTATGCTATAATTACATGTACATACACACACAAAGGCAGGTATGCTGTAATTACATGTACACACACACACAAAGGCAGGTATGCTATAATTACATGTGCATACACACACAAAGGCAGGTATACTATAATTACATGTACATACACACACACACAGGCAGGTATGCTATAATTACATGTACATACACACACAAAGGCAGGTATGCTGTAATTACATGTACATACACACACAAAGGCAGGTATGCTGTAAATACATGTACATACACACACAAAGGCAGGTATACTATAATTACATGTGCATACACACACAAAGGCTGGTATGCTATAATTACATGTACATACACACACAAAGGCAGGTATGCTATAAATACATGCACATACACACACAAAGGCAGGTATACTATTATTACATATACATACACACACAAAGCCAGGTATGCTATAATTACATGTACATACACACACAAAGGCAGGTATGCTGTAATTACATGTACACACACACACAAAGGCAGGTATGCTATAATTACATGTGCATACACACACAAAGGCAGGTATACTATAATTACATGTACATACACACACACAGAGGCAGGTATGCTATAATTACATGTACATACACACACAAAGGCAGGTATGCTGTAATTACATGTACATACACACACAAAGGCAGGTATGCTGTAAATACATGTACATACACACACAAAGGCAGGTATACTATAATTACATGTGCATACACACACAAAGGCTGGTATGCTATAATTACATGTACATACACACACAAAGGCAGGTATGCTGTAATTACATGTACACACACACACAAAGGCAGGTATGCTATAATTACATGTGCATACACACACAAAGGCAGGTATACTATAATTACATGTACATACACACACAAAGGCAGGTATGCTGTAATTACATGTACATACACACACAAAGGCAGGTATGCTGTAATTACATGTACATACACACACAAAGGCAGGTATGCTATAATTACATGTCCATACACACACAGAGGCAGGTATACTATAAATACATGTACATATACACACAAAGGCAGGTATACTATAAGTACATGTACATACACCCACAAAGGCAGGTATGCTATTATTACATGTACATACACCCACAAAAGCAGGTATGCTATTTTTACATGTACATACACCCACAAAGGCAGGTATGCTATTATTACAAGTACATACACCCGCAAAGGCAGGTATGCTATTATTACATGTATATACACCCACAAAGGCAGGTATGCTATTATTACAAGTACATACACCCACAAAGGCAGGTATGCTATTATTACAAGTACATACACCCACAAAGGCAGGTATGCTATTATTACAAGTACATACACACACAAAGGCAGGTATGCAATTATTACAAGTACATACATCCACAAAGGCAGGTATGCTATTATTACATGTACATACACCCACAAAGGCAGGTATGCTATTATTATAAGTACATACACCAACAAAGGCAGGTATGCTATTTTTACAAGTACATACACCCACAAAGGCAGGTATGCAATTATTACATGCACATACACCCGCAAAGGCAGGTATGCTATTATTACAAGTACATACACCCGCAAAGGCAGGTATGCTATTATTACATGTACATCAACCATAAAGGCAGGTATGCTATAATTGCATGTACATACACCCGCAAAGGCAGGTATGCTATTATTACATGTACATACACCCATAAAGGCAGGTATGCTATAATTACATGTATATATACACACACACAGGCAGGTATACTATTATTACATTTTCATACACCCACAAAGGCAGGTATGCTATTATTACATGTACTTACACACACAAAGGCAGGTATGCTATAATTACATGTACATACACACACAAAGGCAGGTATGCTATAATTACATGTACACACACAGAGGCAGGTATGCTATAATTTCATGTACATACACACACAAAGGCAGGTATGCTATTATTACATGTACATACACCCACAAAGGCAGGTATGCTATTATTTCATGTACATACACCCACAAAAAGCAGGGTTGCTATTATTACATGTACATAACCGTCAAAGGCAGGTATGCTATTATTACATATGCATATACCCGCAGACAGGTATGCCATTATTGCATGTTCATGTGCATTATTACATGTTCATACATCCACAAATCCAGGTATATTATTGTTACATGTATATTCACACACAAATGCAGGTGTAATATAATTACCTGTACAAAAAACAACACAAACGCAGATGTTGTAAAGGCATGTTTGTTATTATTACACGTACAATCACAAACGTGCTATTATTAAATTTACTAACTTTCACAAATGCAGGTGTGCTATTATCACATATACAAACATGCATTCACACAGAAGTTATATTACATGTAGTACACGCTCTTACATCCACAAACGCAGTTAAGCTTTGATTAAATATACTAACACCAACAAACGCCGATGTGCTATTATTTTCTGTGCATGTACCCAAATTGTGTTATTTTTAAATGTACTAACATTTATAATGATGGGTGTGCTATTATCACACCTACTTACGCCCGCTAACACAGATTATGACGGAGACCCATTAGTTCTTTTGTCCAACTTTCCTAGATGTGGGTGTATGGTTTCATTATTATTTAATTCTTCATAATCTTCATGTGTAAGCGCACGACTACTAAGTCATATTATCTGTGGGTTAGATCATTCAGCAACAGCAGCAATGAAAATAAACACGACCTGCATATTTCTCCAGGTATTGCATTGCCGCTTATGTCTTTTTGAATTTCGAGACTTCGAGTGTAAAAGATGAAACATTTGCTTTTAAAGGTGGTATCCAACAGTTTGTCAATATCAAATAAATATAACACAATAGAACCACTGCTTTGGGGATTTAAGCATAATTTTTATATAAACCCATACTTTATACTTAATAAAAGCGATTTTAAACACTAATTGTTATACCGAACTAATTTCGAAAAAAAAAACATCACCCTGAATATATATATATATATATATATATATATATATATATATATATATATATATATATATATATATATATATATATATATATATATATATATATATGAATATATACACTTTCTAACTATATAAAAATTGTGGTCTGTGCTAAAAATAGACATAGACGCCAGAGCCGATTACCTGGATGACTATATAACGTGATCTCAAAAGTAAGTAGTCACGTGGTCTTGTAAGTTTAAAAATAGCTATCTCTACGGCGTGGCTCGGATAGAAGATACCTGTTTGCAATGACGAGTGGGGATTTATGCCGGACAGTTCACACAGATCTAGGGCATCAATAAACGAGGTTTTGAATGACCTTTTCATGTAACAATATATTTATTTGAGAAAAGAAATTATGGTTCAATTGGTTATTTGAGAAAAGAAGTTATGGTCCAATTAGTTATTTGAGAAAAGAAATTATGGTCCAATTGGTTGTTTGAGAAAGGAAATTATGGTCCAATTGGTTATTTGAGAAAAGAAATTATAGTCCAATTGGTTATTTGAGAAAAGAGATTATGGTCCAATTGGTTTGTTAAGAAAAGAAATTATGGTCCGATTGGTTATTTGAGAAAAGAAATTATGGTCCAATTGGTTATTTGAGAAAAGAAATTATGGTCCAAACTGTCAGTTACCACCCTTAACGACGCATTCCCCCCACCACCACCCCGTCCCCACTGAATACTTTGTTTCTAGATTGATCATACATGTAGCAGATTCTGGGGAGGTTTCGGTAACAAGATATAGCTTGTTTTTAAGTTATGTTGTAGATATTTATAGATTAAAACAAAAATTGTATTTACTCATGACGGACTTCAATATTTCCAACAGAGAAACAACTCAATCATATACGTAAAAATTATCAAAGCCATCATTTATACAGGCAATAAATGACTTGTTTTTTATGCAGATGTATTTTTATCAACATGTCTTCAAGCAAAATGTCGGTTTTTAGTCATTAAATCCCGTCACTAAACACATGTCAGTACCCATGACGTAGCGATTTATACGTCATCCTAACAACAATAGTACACATGTTTTGTCTGTCAATTAAATGTACTAATAGCAATTGTTTATTTAACAAGATATTAAAAGTAGGTCGGCAAACGACGAAAAATCTTTGAAGTTGCAACTTTGTACATATCCTTTGTATCCTTTATATCCCCCCCCCCCCCCCCCCCCCCCCCCCCCCCCCCCCCGGATGGAACCAAGATGGTATAACGGAATAATTTGAGGAATTCTGATTTGAAATATAAGTAAGATATAATTAACCTACAACTGAGGACAGCTTTTAACAAATAAATACATGCCATATCTGCCAGCATTTACCGAGATCATGTGGCCATATAAGTCTAATGTTTAGTTATTTAAAACATTGCCCTATACATTTATTAGAGAATAAGTTATACACTCGCATTTAACTATTATTACAAATGAACGGAGGCTTGCAAACAAACCCGAGAAGCATAATGTTTATGGAAGGAAATATACGCCAATATTCAATCTTTGATTTGCAAATTGCAACAGTGCATATGCTAATATTTTCGTTTTTTACACGTATCTTATTTACATATCTAGCATTCTATTTGGAAGTTACACCTCTTAAGTCACAAATTGCACGTTCGCTTACAATTTACAAGTTAAAAAAAAGTCCCAATTCTTAAGTCACACATTACTAATGTACAACTTAAGAATTGACAACATTCAGACGCTAGGTGGCGATAACGCATCAATATAAATGTCGCTGTGTTAAAAATAGAACGGAATCCTAAATGACTGCATTCAAAGAAGATAAAATGATGAAGTAGAAGTATAAAAGCTTATGTTGCTAGAGCGCGTGTATCTGGAGCAGGAGGTCCTGGGTTCAATCCCTGCCTTAAGTAATGGGATTTATCCAGTTCACTTAAATGACGTCAGAAAGGGGTCTTCAGAGAACCCTGTGAAGCGGGAACGGGCTACGTACTTGTGGTTCTATCCATTTGATGCCTTCATTAAAATAAAGGTTAAAAGCTGCTTGCATAGGTACATCAGGTGGTAGAGCACCTACAGAAGAGGAGGTCGTGGATTCGAATTCCATCCTTTGTACCGCAATAAGAATTTTACCAGCCCGGATCACTTCAGTTCAATCAGGATGTATGCGGTTAAAGGAAATGAGGTTGGGACCGTAGAGCTTGAAACGTGCGGTAGGAACTGTCAGACACGAGAGGTAAATGTGTTCGAACAAACAGTATTGCTGGATCTGGTATTGCACACCTATAGTACATTGAACCCATTCATACAGTTTGAGGAAAAAGTAGATACGTGCAAATATGGGCGACTCTAATTGATGCATGTTTAAAGTACATGTCATGGATGATTATGAATATAATGCATTTTTTTTGATGTTCCTCTAACACTTAATTATTACTAGATCTTCTATGATTTATATGTAATCATATTCTAATCGCCACTAAAGTACTGAACAATATCCTTAAAATTGTATACATGCGTTACAAATAAATGATTCTGTGTCTGGTTCAGTCGTAAGAAAATCAAAACCTGAAAGTACACACAAATGCTGACCAGTTTATGTGGTGCATTCTATTTATAGATGGGTATTCCCGTGTTCGAAGCGCCACCTTGCGTCCTAATTTTGAACTGGCTTTGTGTCGTGTACATTTATATAGATTATATATAGATTTGTAACTTGTGATGTAGATGCTGGAAATGTGAAATGTATTCCTGATTTTCGCCTGCGATTTGTAACTTGTTAATTGTATATAGTGGAAATGTGAAATTGTTCAAATGTAATGTTGAAATGTGAACGTAGTAATTTGATTTATAAAAGTTAAGTTATAATTAGATAGCGGTATTTAGCACAGTCGGTGTTACAATTTACAAATTAACATTTGAAGTATCTAGTCCGTGTATTGAAAGTCAGAATTGTAATTAGAGTATTGTCTGACACACCATTCCATATATGTTTGTGAGCTGGTATTCCTAAAAACGAGTATAAATCGTAAATCATGGTCATTATAGACAATTTACGAGTTGCAATCGTCTTCGACCGAGAGTTAGGTAAATAGACAGCGCCATCATCGAGTCTCGTCTTTCACTATGAGATAGACTATGTTACAGCCCTTTCGTTATTTAACAAGTTTTACATTGAAGTCCTTGTTATTAAAGACGCATTCGAAGCATTAATTAATCGGTATAAATCACAAGCTGTCCAAGACGTTAGAAGCATTCCGATCGTGTTTATAATTCTTGAACTAATGCATTGTCGGCTTTGAAGTTATTGCCATATAAGTCTCGTCGTGACCAAGGTTTCGTAAAACAAGTCATATGTCGATCCAGTTTTACTTAGATTTAAATTTGCAAAGGGACATCATGAAATAGTGACAAAAGCAAGTGTTTGTTGAAATATAAAACGAATGTAATTGTAAAGTTTTAACAGACTTTGTCAACTTCCATCTGGTGTTTGTTGCAGGTGTGTGTGTGTGTGTTCTCGAGTAGAACCAACGACCGATATAATATCGCATTGTAGATAATGTATAGCTGCATGTATGTAAGAACTAAGTTCTGAATTTTTTATAATTTAAAGCATAATATATTCGGCAAAAAGATGTTTAATTTAAATAAGACAGAAATAAAAACGTTACAATTTAAATGGTCGAACTAGTAAGCCTAGGGTGAAATGTATTAAGAACATGCGTTTAAAGAAGTTTTTTTTTTTTAAAATTTATTAAAACTTCAAACTTTTTTTTTACTTTTTTTGTTTTGATATTCATTCGAGCTGACCTTGCGTCAGCCTTTGTAAGTAGGTCAAAAGTGAGGGTAAGACAGTCGCGCTGGGTAAAAAGAGATTTATGTGTGCATCAGGATATTCTACTTCGGATGCAGTAAGGAATCAACGACATTTGTTCTTATAAACATTTTTTTTTATCATGCTAATCTATACAATTGTGAGAAAATGATAGCTTTGTTTGTATGTTTACTATCAGAAAACACATGTTGTAATTTGTGAGCCGTCCCATTAAGGAACTACTTAAAGTACTATCATAATCAAAGCGCTGTTTGAACGGTGTAAGTTTAACACTATAAGCGATTGATAAAACATTATTCAAATAATTCGATGTACAATAAATGCTCATAAAAACTACGGAATGTGACCAAAATACACTGAGTTTAGACTTTACTGCCAGTTATTTATTTTGTCACTACTCCACGTGTAATCTAAATCTTAAAATGTCGCATGCGCCATTCTTTTCCGAATTCGTGGAGTAGCTTTAGACTGAGATGCTTAGATAATACGACTTACCTCTATCATACATAACCCGAATTCAGAGCCCAAAAAATTACAATGAGGCCCCGCGCAGAACTATCTCGGCCTAGCTGATAATACATAGTCAGTGGGAAAACACGTTTTAAAGCAGTTTGCTCCCGCGTTGACCGCTTCCTTAAGTCACCGATTGATATTCGTGCTCTGCATTGTTCATTCATAAATACCGGCCGCAAAAGCTCAGGTGGTAGAGCGTCGCCTTGCGGATCGGGAGATCGTGGGTTCGAACCCCGGCCGGGTTGAACCAAAGACTTTAAAGTTGGTAGTAGTGGCTTCCCTCCTAACGCTCGGGGCTAAGGGGACAACATTACGCCTGACTCGTCGGTGTCAGTATAATGGACCGGCCGGGTTCAGTCCCTGGGCACCTCATAAGTGCCCCTATGCTATAATGATAGAAATGTCGCTGCGCAGTATCGGCAAAAATGCCATCCCTCATTCATAAATCTGTTTTTATGCGCACCTGCATGTATACCTGCATTTACACAATAAAATCACTTAAACTTCTAGTTTAAACAGTTAACAATATTAATGTTAACATTTGAAGCATGGCTGGTCATAATGACGCGTCTAGCCTCCTTCAACATTTATATTTATTTCTGTACACGCACTATTTCCTACCAAGCACAGCGACTGACCGCAAGTAGTCAAGGTCATTCAGGGTCAATCCTTCGTGCTTCCGAAATTCAGCTTTCTCATAACTCGAAGCAAACTTGAGTTGCGTTGCTCTGACCAGTGTGTCGTTCTTTACTTAAGATACCACATACTTTTTTTTACATTCACATGATAAATCGTATTTAGGTATTATCATTATTTTAAAAAATTAACATCTCGGCACAGCTATACGTAATTTGGAGTTTTGCCAGGCCGAAAAAGGTTTTGAATCCAAAACATGCGTCTACAATACATTTTTTTACGAAGATAAAGCCTAGTCTTGTTTATTGTCCTGGGGGTATAGGACTTGTTTTCCGGTTTGGCCAGACGGCACAAAATATCGCCAATACCATCAGTAAATATTTACTTTACTTGCAAGGACATGTAAATAATTGATAACGTGTTGCACATCATTTGATAGACAGATTACTAAGAAGTTAATACCATCGAGATATAACGCAACCGTTAATTTACTGTGCAAGTTTAAACGTTTTATTTCTATATCTTGGTCTGTACTCGATGGTTTGGAACATTATCCAAACAACAAAATAGATTTTTTTACCTGAAAAGTTACCACCTAATGCTCTATATTATGTCCAACATCTAAATGAAAAATGAAGAATAACACCCTCCTCGTCATTGCAAACATATATTTTGTTTCTGAGAAAAAGCCGCTTAGTTAGCTTTTTTGTTACAACTAAGAAAACCACGAGACCGCTTTTGCGATCACGTTACATCATCATCCGGGTAATCCACTCGATATGTATTTTTAGGAGAAATCATTATCTAGATTGGACAGAACGAACATTCAGAGCTTCGTGTATTTAATTTCACAATTTCTACGTTCTAACAAGCGAGGTAGTGTTGCAAACTTTACTTAGACTAAAGTATAAGTTAATGCAGGATTATAATTCAATTTCCCAAAGCAAAGGTAAGATATTGTAACATGCAGTATATTTGCGCAAATGATGTAATGATGATAAACGTAATCATCAGCAGCGAGAAACAGCAGCCATACGTGATAACAGCAACAGCAGTAAAACCTTGTCACATGGTGTCAGCAAATTGAAACATTTGTAACAATTATAGTAGAAACCGTGCAAAATGTCAAATGCTTTATTGAGAATAAATATAAACATTTCGTGTTTCAATGATGTTTTACTTACATACTATTGAAACGTAAAACACGAAAACAAAATCGTCTTGCGCATTTACCGGGCTTTAATTGCACACAATTACGTGGCGCCGTTCTGTCATATCCTTGATCCATCGTACACATAAATAAAGGAACGTAAATAATTTTGGCGATTACTTCTGTATGTCGTCATTTTGTCATTTTGCAGGTAGTCTCTTTTCTGAAATCTATCTTCACATTTGCCATTTTAAGTGTCGAAGCACTAGTGGAAACGTATCGTGAAACATAGATTTATGAGAGTCGTGATGCAGTAAATACAGACATGAAACAAGCACATTGATCATTCAAAGAAAATGCTTAGCGAATCATTATTGATTCCGGTGAAAGTGCATGGACATGGCATCTTCATATTTTCTCGTCTGGAAGATTTAATGTTCGTAGTATTAGTAGTAGACTGTCTGGGTAAACACAAATATTTATTACAGATTAAACAAAACAATGTCCCAATTTACTAATATTTCTGCCAATAAATATGGTTATTCTAGCATATTTGTTTACAAACCAGAATCTACGAGAAAAGGACTTGCGTCAATCTTGACTTGTTTATTTGTATTCTGGACGCTGTTAGCCGCTTTCGTCTAATGCTCATAAATCATGGATTAAGATGGATTTACAATAAACTGCAATTTATATAGAAATGCACTCATGTAATCAAGACTTACAAAATATACTTTTATCAAACCAAAAGAAAACGTGATGACACGGCTCGTTTAAAAATTCATCAGTATTTTCCATATATTTTGTTGTATATGTAATTAATCTTTTCTGAGTTTAAGTTTTTGTCCATTGTACAAATTTACTTTTGTCAATTTATATTAATTATAGTGAAAGTACCTTGAAAATACCATAGTCTTGACTTATGAATTTATATACGTTTTATAGTCTGTCAGTCCAAATCTAATTATAAGAACACTCCTATTATTTTATTCGACATTCAGACTAAAGATAATATAGATAGGGGAAGATACACCTGGTTCGACTATAAGGCTTTCTGTCTTCATATATTTCACCTTTAAGCAGGTATAAGACTAACAGGTCTAAGGGCATGTTAATGAGAGGGCACCCCTTAGCAGATGTCAGTGATTACTGAACAGCAATGGATCTATCAAACGATGTACTTATCAATATGTAAACGCTTCATTTATAAAAATAATCTAAATCTGAACAGCTAAACATACGCTTTGTATGGCAGCAGGCTTATAATGACAAAACAAAAAATCATCGCAGCTTTGCTGACAAGGTATTTGATCCAGGACGAGGTTTTAAACATTATTTGTGTGTGCAATTAGTAGCAAATATTCTCCCCAAAACACCAGGTATGGCATTTAAAACGAAATGATTACAATGGTATATAAAATCGCAAAAAAACACCCATTGCCTTTGACAGAGCAAAAACCGTGCAATGGAAATGAAAACTGGATGTCACATTGTCAAACTGGAATGTCACTGTGTTTCCCGACGCGTGCCTATTCTAGTGCATCAGACGCCTTAACGTACACATGTTGTTGTTGTTGTCAAATCTAAAGCCAAACCCGTCCCCACGCCCCCCTCAACCCACGAAAACGTGCCCACCATTTTATTTTGTTCTAAATCGAAATTAACTGATATACATCACTTCATCGAGCTTTGTAATGGACAATAATAATAGTTTGAAATTTATTTTCTAATAGCAATGCCAAACGCCGCCAATAGGCCTTAACAGGAACGGCGCTTGGTGTTGGTCCTTATTTGAACTATGACTTAGCAGGTTATCTGACTGTCTGTCAAATATCTCTGCAAAACAAAACACACGTTTCCATTAAAAGTTGTATCCGAGATTTTAGGTTAGTGAAAAGGCCAAATAAAACAAAGTATCCTTTGCTTGAAAGAGCTTGCTAAAACTACTTGTTGATGTCCTAACCTTTCTGTGGATGTTTCTCTTAAACACCACATGATTTATTGGGGGAAAAACAACACTAACTTGTCATAGGCAGCATAGTGAGCGATTTTCAACATCAGTCACATTTAAAATCCTTTTGGCCACGAACTAATTGGGATAAATACATATTACATTTTTTCTGTTTTATATTAATAGTGTTACATAGCACTTAATCTGTTATCAAATTAAGTAACTGGAACGTAATAATTCCCATCGTATTCCAAGTGTACATTAGCTGAAATTCACACTGCTTATAAAAAGAAATAAAAAATATGAAAGACATGCTAGTTATTTCATGACATTCACTATATCTCAATTTAAGTTGTGATAAAAATGAAAGTAAACTCATGCTAATGGACTGGTTATAATTTTCTAGGAAGTTTTAAATGGGTTATACATTTAACAAGATCGGTTGCAGCCCTAGTTCAGTCAGTGACGCCGTAGGACTTGAAACTATTATGAAGACCTCTGACATGTTATCCTCCCACCGCGTGGGTTTGAGTCTCGTTCGGGGCGAAGGATTTAATGTGGGAGGGTCTTCCAGGGACCTGTGGTGCGCCGGTGGTTCTATTCTAGACATTTGTCTTGGTTCCTTCTCCACCAAAACAGCTGAACGTCTCTATAACGATCATAATTGGTCGCTGCGATGTATTTCAAAAACAAAACAATATTTTGATGACGATTGTTTATTCACAATGTCTTTGAACTGTATAGTATTGTTAAATAATTATTGCTATTCTATAGTTAACGGTCTGAACATAAACAGAATAAAGGGTGAATTTTTAGACAATGCACCTGTTGAGGTCTTTTGTGTTAATTGGATAACAGGCAGTTCAATTAAAATCCAAGTCCCTTCAAAATAAAAAAAGTCTTATCCTTAATAAATCGAGATACATTATTGAATAATTGATAATTATTTGCCTTTCATGTGCATATATTTAGACCTTTTAATATTAAGACAATACGTTTTGTGATCTCTGTACCCTTGCATGACTTGTTCAGAGAGATAAATATAACAAATACTTATCGTTTACTGTACCGTTTATATGTAAACAAATAGTATGACGCACGTGTGTTAGACCATATATGTCACAAAACATATATGTCGCACGTGTGATATATTCGGTCAAATACGTTACACCCTTCCGCCGAATATGGAACATTTAATGTGACATATTCGGTTGGAATTAGTTTTTCCACGCTCATCAAAACGTAGTTGTCACTTGTGTCAAAAAATGAAACGGTGTATATAAATAAAAGTCCAATTATTTAAAATATTAAAGAACATTAACCTAGTTGGGGTTGTTAATATCATCATCATCATCATCATCATGCAACATCGCGATAACACGATGCGACAACAGTATCGCTTTGTCATGTTCGAGGACTTTAGAAATATGGTAATAAATTAGAAGAGCGAAGAAGCGAAAGGAAAAGTTTCCATTTCTAGTTGCTACCTTATGCACATTCAGATAGACATTTTGAAGATTTGCATTCGTTCAAATCCAGCTATGCAGTTCGTGTTGGCCAAGGTCTGCGAACACTTTAGAAATGCGATGAAGTCAATGGGTATGCAAAAGCCAAGGATTTATATGTCACCACATATTCAACTGAAGAATCGAAATCCGGTTAGCGTTCGCTTTCTGCTTAGAAATGTGGGTAGAAACAGTGGTCTCATTCTAGCAATCAAAGAAATAATTCAAGGACCAAAATAGGGTGAATGCTTGGCTTCGTTTGTCTATATGTGGCATTTACTGGTATGACATTACCGACATAATATATAAGTAACGGCGACTATATTTTCGTGTAAACTGTTATGATACCTAATGTGTGTTGCTCGATTTTACGTCTAATGGTGTGGTGTGTTTTAAATCACTGTTGATAGCAAAATTGTGACGGCGACAGTATATTTGTAGATTTTTTTCCATGTAAAGTTTTACATGATTTCAAAAGTATGTAGTTAGAATATACGTCTCATGGTGTGATGCTCTTTAAAATAACCCAAGTAATGTCAATATCTTGTTTATTAAAATTAAAAAAGAGATTTTATGTGTAATGATGTGTGATGTTCTTTTAAATAACTGTTCAAGTTATGTCAGTTTCTTGTTTATTAAAGGTATAAAAATGCATATGTTGTTAATTTGACTTAAACACTTGATGTCAGTTACTCGTCTATTAAAAATTTGCGTTAAAGTTCTTGTGGCCCCTTACTGTACATTGCATATCTGCAAGTCGAATACGTTACAACAAAAAATCACTCGTGATGATGATGTTGATGGTGATGTTTCGTTGACGTTAATGAGGGCAAGCTGTTGTTGCTGCGGACAACGATAATATCAGTGATGTTAAGAATTGGTTCATTGTATGAAATGTGTGATATATACGGTCAGAAATTTATCGCTAATTTGCACAAACGTATAAGTCACATGAAAAGACAGGTGTGATTAATTCGGTTGAATTTGTCACACACGTGTGACATATACGTTTTGTGACATATACGGTATAACAGACGTGTACTCGTATATGCGTAGGAAAAATTAACTAAAACTGGGGCATGAAAACCAAAGCAACGCCAAAAAAGTCTAACCGATCGATTTTTGTATTCCGATGGTTTGGAAGCAGTCATTGATTGTCCCTGATCATTTATCAAATACCGTTTTGAAATCTCCAAACGTACTTTAATAAATCGAGAAAATAAATATATTTTGCCAGTTAAAGTAGTTATATGCAAAACAAGACAATACATTGTAATTAGCACAGAAACGACTTAAAAAAAATCCAGTCACTGAAACTTTCGCCACGTTCTCCTGTGACTTTAACTCGATATGTAAGTTGAAATCCCTGTTTTAGTTATCTCTTTTTATTGACCTCGTTTATTGTTTACACAATAGGACCGTGTCCTAAATGTATGGTGACTTGAAAAAGTTATAAAGTATTTATCTCAGAGCGATAAAGTTTATCGTCGCTTGCTATTGATCGTCCTCCAGTTGTTCAGATATGGATATTAATAAAACTACCACACGCGAAGATCCTGTAGAAGTCCTCACTAGGACATGGTGAAATGCATGTCTGGATACTGCCAAACGGCCCTCTCGTACATTAGAGGGTTGATTTACGACCGAATATTATAGCTGATATTACCAAAGACGCGTGTGTGTATTGTCATATACAGTATAAGACGTGCGATTTACGCTTTATTTGATTGGGATCTGTCTGGGTATTTTTGTAGACAACATTTCACACTGTCTTAAATAATTTAAAAATGGCGATTATTACTGTTGTTGTTGCCGTTATTGCTACTGTAGCAACTGCCATAGTTGTTGACGTTATTGCTGCTGTTGATGTTACTGTTGGTATTGCCGTTACTGTTGTTGGTGCTGCTATTATTGCTGCTGTTACTGTTGATGTTCCCGTTACTGCTTTTGCTGCGTTGATAATATTGTGATTTTTGATACAGTTAAAACAGCTTTTATTAAATGAAAGTACGAAATTTAAATTGCTAATCCGAATGGGAGAGCACATGTATTTTTTAATCATGCTCGTCGCTTTTTTCAGTTTTGTTGATGTTGCAGTTATGTTTTCAGTCCCGTTGTTGTCCCTACAGTTTTGTGATTATAACTTTGTGTGTATTCGATGTTTATACAGACGTAGCTTTACTTCTAGCCTTCTCCTACTTACCGTTACAAAAACAAAACTAAAAAACTTTGGATTTATGGCCAGTTAATTGTTACGGTCTGCTATCACTTTTATATCAGTATACTAAACATGTACATATGTGAACGTGTTTGTCCGTCTGTCCGTAGTTGGTTGTGTAAATATTGAAACAAGCATGATAACGTCGGTTGAGGGGTCACCCCGTGGGGTCTTCAAAGGTAGCAATCGTTCATATCAGTTTAATATGCCTTAATTGGATAACTGCATCTAGATTGCGTAAATTCTGACATACGGCAAAGTATAAAAATAGCCGTCTAGAGAGAAAGTTGTTTTCCAACAAACTTTGTTTGGATATGAATAGAAAATTGCTCACCAAGTAGGGAATCCCATTTAACCAGGTTAATCTACTTTTATTTTTATTTTACCGACAGCTTGATTTAACTGTCTATGTTTTAATTATACATGTACGATATATTAACATTATAAGCTACTGAAAATGTTTAAAGGTTTATCTGGCTAATACAGATATTCAAATATTTTTGGGGAAGCAAAAACTGACGCCTCAAGAGTATACGCACCTCTTTGACAAAGCGGATGATTAAGTGTTGAACCAAAACTGATACCGGCAGGTTTGCCAACGTTTACCGGAAATGGTCGACTTATATTTGAAAGTGACCGATGTGCACACGGCATTATCAAGAAAGTGACCGGTTAGTGGTCGGAATTGCTTTTTTATCTCATTTTAAACGGACGTTTTAAAACTTGCTGCTTTCATTGTAAACTTTTCGCATGCAGCATATGTCGTCAATCGTTTAAGTTTCATTTTTTCAGACAACATATCACGTTGTAATGTAAGAGGTACAGTTAAATTTGCCTACGCGTTTCTAGTATTTTAAATACAGTTACAGAGGACATAAATTTTTACATACATGTTATATCCAATTCTACCTTGTTATGTTTTTCATTTTAATATCAACGACATAAATATTCATGGCTTTTTTAGTATAGGTTACTAACTTAACTTCGAAGTTTGTCTTACTTTCTTGAATTAACTAAGCAAACATAACAAACACCTTTACTACCTATTTGATCATGTTTTAATAGTATGTGTGCCAATGTTAGTAACTGTTTTTTACCAGACGTTCCTTAACAGTGTTGTTGTTATTTCCACTGGCCAAGATTTTAATCAAACACTCGCAAAGCGTTTCAAAAGTTAAAGGTACTGTAGTATCCGGCCTTTTGGATCAATTTTGTTTCTGTCAAAAAAAAAGCCAAATGAAATAAAGATTCCTGAAACGATCCCGCGTAATGTTGTTTATTTATGTCCAACATGTATCACCCTACCCGCCAATTCAAGCATGTATTTCTTATCTAAGACACGCTGCAGAGATAGCTATTTTCAAGCTAAGAAAACCACGTGACAACCTATTCTTGAAATCACGTTATTTTGTTATCCGTGTTAGCCGCTCTGACGTCGATATCTATTTTTTATCAGAGATCGCGCTTATTTATTAATTTGGAAAGAAGAAAATTAATACTTTTTTTAGATTCGTATTGTGCCTATCAATATAGTTTATATTTAAAACTGTCTTTACTCAGATTTTATGCAGAAATTATACCTAAATTGTAAAAGCAGTGGTAAGATATTGTTGCGTACATTTAATGTAGGCAAACTATGGGATACCACCCTCAAGTCCTTCTTAAATCGTTTACTTTTAACCTTAAGACGATTTCTAAATTTTATTTCCTTTCATAGATTTTTTTTCAGTTTTACGTATTTTATACAAAATTGTGTGCTGAATTCAAATATGGAAAAGAGAAAAGGGGGTTTACGTGCTCGCTTTTTTCTTATAACAATAGGGTCACAGTTTCTTCCCCGTGTATTGTTCAAGCATGTCTTTCCATGTCACAAAGTAATTAAATACACAATAAAAGTACACCTAACTATATTTTGAAAACAACAACAGTCTTTTAACGTGTTGCACATGCAATCGATTTAACAATTAAACATGGTAAGATATATCCAATACCGCTACCGCAATCGTCTTTAAAGAAGGTTTCCGACAGTTTGCCTATATGAAACACATGTAACAATATCGAACCATTACTTTGGCGAATATTGATATATAAACCCGTACTTTGGTCATAAGAAATAAGATTTTGAACATTAACTGATATGTTAGACACTAATCGCGAAAAAATTACTCTGAATATGTATTCTTTCCAAGAGTATAAAAAGCTCCATAGTGGTAATTTCTAAAAATAGATATCGACGTCAGAGCGGATTACCCGTATGACTATATAACGTGATCTCAAAAGTATTAATTTTTAAATATTAAAATATATTTTCTGCAAGGTTGGATCGGAGAGGAAACACCTGCTTGCAATGACGACTTGGGATTTATCCTTGATTGAGCACACAGATCTAAACTATCAATCAACAACATTTTGCATGACCTTTTCAGGTAACAATGACTTATTTGGCCATTTGAGAAAAGAAAGTTTGTCGTATACTACCTTTACGGTAGAGCAAATGCAATGCTGCACATCCAGTTAAAGAGTATCAAAATTGTGGTGAAAATGCTTCAAAGCTTGGGGTAGAGGGTACGGTTGTCGGTATATTGTCTATTACACTTGCTTTACCTTGAGAAACCTTCCTGCGAACGCGACTGGTGGTGAGGAGTGGGGGTAAAAGGGGCTTCTTGATGACATGCTATCCGCTTGTTATACCAGGACGTGTTTATGGGACATCCACCGATAAAACCTGGACGTCGCTATTACACTCCTTATGTAAAGCGAGATGTTCATGTAATTAATGGACCACACAAACCTTGTTTTAATAAGTGTCGACCTTCATATTTCGTCTGTTAATTTAGTTTTGTCTGTATATAAATACTGTTCGACGGATTGAATGAAATGGTGAAAGTTTTTCTAGGTAACGAAGGCTGAAAACAAGAACAAACACACAAGTTGACAAACGGATTTAAGAAGCAGAAACTGTATTATTTTTGGGAGACATGCAAAGCCAATTAATCCCCCTCGTTGCCTAGTAACTGCGTGTTCCCCACGACACACGCGAGGCACGGCGCGGTGTTTGCAGTCCCTGTTGCTGTAAACGAGCCTGATATGCGCCGAAAAAAACCCGGCGACTTTATTTACATGTAAGATAGCCCTGACGAATATATATTGATCTAATTTAAGGGACATTGGAATTTCGGTTAAGAGATAACAGGCTAATTTCTTAAACATTTTATCATGGCTACGCGGCCTGCAGAATTGCGGGAAGCAATGGTTTGTCCATGATACGACATACCGTCTTGGGCATGCATTTGTGTATGTTTTGTATATGATGCAAATAAACAAGGGCAACGATATGGTACTGTAAGTTGGCGTCGCATTATAGTGGTATTAAACATTCAGATGTGCTTTTACAGCTAGTTAGCGGAGTTAATCTCTGGCACATGGAATAAAGAGAAAACCACCGAGATTCCTACCAGCAACATGCTATGTTTGAGAGAAAACGCGGTCAATGATGTTCCCTTACTAATGCTTATGACGTTTCAAAAACTAGAACAGCCATCTGTTAGTTGAACAACAAACAACGTTTGTACCACCATTGACAATACTGGTATTGTGCATTTTGCGTCCATCATCGTTTAGCCACAAAATCGTGAAAGGGGTCTCCCTCGAGCACGGTATACAGCTTCCTCGAGAAGCTCCCTCCTCTGGCTATTTACCAACGATGGAAGCGATATATCTTTCAAAGAAGGGAAGATGCCATATTTTGATTAAGAACGCTATGTGATTACACACTTCAGAACTTCGTACTTTGGGGTCTGATTTGCAACCAAAAGTGGATTGCATTTGTTGCCATACCACAACGCAATAGTAAAATCGGACGCATTTTACTTTGGGACAGTACTTTTTTATATTCTCTGTTTCCAGAATAGCTTTTTTAAACAGTTTCTTCGCTAAAATGTGTGTCCGTTTTGCTTATAATTACATCGCGCCACAATTGTGGTCATATTGGCGACTTTCAGCCAATTATTGGTTGAGGTAGACCCCAGATATATGTCTCGATATGCACCACAGATTATCTCCCCGCAATAATTTTTTCAACCCGAACGGGAGTCAAACCTACCCTGAGAGGGTCGGTAATACGTCGATGTCTCATAACAAAATGACTAAACATGAAAAAAAAAAACGATGCTATTGTCATAGACGATATCGCTATAGGCAAATAGAAATATAAGGACTTCACTGAAATAGGAAACGAAGGCCGTTAAAATGGTAGAGGAAAAGCTCGTTTGCTAACGCTTAATTAAAAATAATAGCACAGCTAGGCACAGTGACTTTATAACTGACGAATTCATACAGTATGTTGTAAATTTACAATCGTTTAGTAAAGAAATAAGTTAATATGCGATTGTGGCAATAGTTCATTGACTGGTTGGCATTGTGTAAGGAAAATTTGACTGAGAGAGGTAGCATCTACGTTTTTTACAGCACGCTATACATAGTGAAGGCAGCACTATACCAGCTGCAAGTCTGCAAGTGGCCACCATTTTAGGGATTATCTACGTCCCGGGAGCTTTATACGTTGGTACATAACAATTACAATTCGCATAGAGTGTTAATAATTGAACCATCACTATTTGTTGAAACCTAACTATTTGCTGAAACCTAACCTACATTTCCTGGAGAGCAATAACCGGTAAGACGCAAAGCGCAAAGTATAGACCAGCCATGCGAAGCTGTTTCAGTGGGAGCTGTACACGGCGCTACAAGAGCGGGAACTGTACACCGTGCTACATGGCAGCCATCATTGTAGTACCACTTGAACCAAAAGCAGCACATCGTATAAGTTAACTAATCGTTAGTAAATAAGATAATTTTACCAGCATTTTTACTTAACTTTCGTTATGAACCAACTCAGTACATGTCAACTTTATGTCTAAAATAATCTCTCGGCTATCACTACTCTTTAACCCTGTAGTGTATCCTCGATTGGTAAGAAATCTTTCCTAATTATAATTATATATACTTCATGTATAATGTGCAGTAAATAAGCTTATTACGTATAAAGATAGGAATTGTTACTTTTAGTAAAATATAATGAAACAATTTGTATCCTTTAAACCCTGAATATCTGGGCTGTGTATGTGACGAAAACAGGATGGGACAATTGTCTTTGGCCGTTTAAGCTCTTTAATCACCTAACCAATCTTCCAGTCTAGAATTTAACTGGTAGTCCGCTTGCGTAATCAAGCATATGTTAAAAGCACACATGGTGCAATTAAAACAAGGCTATAACACCGTACGAAATAATTAGCAAGAAGGAAAACAAATGTATGTTTCGATAAAATTATGGAAATAATAAAAAATACAGACACAAGTTTCAATCGCAAGTAGACAGATGTTTGCGAAGTAGCGAACTCTGGGTAGCACTACAGCACGCCATTGACAGTTCGCATTATCAAACCAGCGCCGGAAAACAGCAGAGACTGTCGCCATATTGTCCTAAACGGTGCAACCACGGAATGTGCCCTCCCATGGCGCAATTATAATGACAGCGTTAAATAAACGACACGCAGTTTGAAATATATTCTTTTAACTGATACGGCCAATCACATCTTTGTTTATTATGTTATATCTCTCTTCCTTCCGCTGTGGTTTTCGAAGCTGCACTTACAGAGTGCATGTTCATCGATTTGTAATAAACGGCCATTTATTTCTCTCTGATGGAGTTGCCAGTTCAACAAATTGATTTTATTGCCTTCTCTTTGTATGGAGATGAATTCGTAAAAGATAAGAATGATAACTGGGGTGGAAACACTATCGGAACAAAATTCAGCAACAAAGCAATCAACATACTTTTCAGGTTGTTTTTTTTTTCTTTTGGGCATGTCAGCAGTTGGAAACTGCTATACAGTTTTATTCTGAAAGCACAGTCAGTCAGTTTACGACTGTCGGGCGGTCGGTCTCTCAGACGGTCGGTCGGTTTGTCTGTCTGACAGCCAAGAAGGTCGATCGACATTCAGCCTGTCAGTCATTCCGTTAGTCAGTCGGTCCGTCGGCCTGTTGTTCGGTCGGTCAGTCGGTCCGTCAGTTTGTCAGATGGCATGTAGGTCGGCCAGTCGGTCAGTTCTTCGATATATTGGTCAGTCAGTCAGCTTGCAAGGCTGTCTGTCTGTCTGTCGGTCGGTCGGTAAGTCAGTCAGATGGCAAGGTAGTCGGTGGGTCGGTCGGTCTTCTGTACGGTCAGTCAGATGGCACGACTGTCGGTCGGTCGGTCGGTCGGTCGGTCTTCTGTACGGTCCGTCAGTCAGTTGGCACGACTGTCTGTCTGTCTGTCTGCCTGTCTTTCTGTCTGTCTGTCTGTCGGTCGGTCAGTCAGTCAGACGGCACGTCCGTCGGTCGGCCAATCAGTCAGATTGCACTTCGGTCGATAGGTCGGTCAATCATATGAAATGTATGTCGGTAAGTCAGTCAGTCGGTTGGTAGGATCGGTCTATCAGTCAGATGGCACGTCGGTCGGTCCGACAATTGAATTGTCGGTTGGTCTGTTAGTTGGTCATTCAGTAAGTAAATAAACAATGCAATGAGTCACATTTTCAATGCATCAACCAGCCCGTAAGTTCCTTGGGTCATTCAGCTAGACGGTGTGTCAGTTCATGTGTCTCATTCAGTTAGTCAGCAAGACCGCCTAAAAAGCTAGTATATCTTCCTCGAATTCTAGAAATTATTTTCAATCTAGAGGGTTGCAGAGTAGTATATTTTTGTGGTGTATGTATTTACCAATAAGCAAAAGCCTTTAAATTGTGTCTTTATGAGAAAGAATAAATTACGCCGATTGTTCCACGTTGATAAGGTCTTGGTTCTAAATCATGCAGTTTGTCAAAAGTAACGACTTACTATATTATAAGGGATCTCTCGAGCGGTGTTGACGGTAAAACATACACGACAATAAAATCCGATTGGTAAATTGGAGGCTGCAGTTACCGAAGTGTTTACCTAAGTAATTCTAAATGTAAAGTATCATTGATTCTTTCAGGCACTCATTGCCTGTTGTTAAACACCATAAAGCTTTGGAGCACGGCTATGATATTTGTCTGTTCCAAGGATTTATCCACTCTTGTAAGCCTTGAAGTATCTCTTGACCCGGGTGGACTGGTCAAAACAAATGGACGTCGCTGAAAGAAAAACAAACGGCAATTGGAATATTTACAAATTCCGCGAAAGTCAAACAAACAGATGTGATTGCTTGGTTATTATTTACTAAAATATCATCTTTGTCCTTGAAACCCGTTGTGTATGCAACCCAAAAACTGCGCACGTGGTGATATAGGTGATGTGCATACGTCAGTAAAACAATGTGATAATTGACGTAATAATTTAAATTTATATCCAGTGTGAGTCGTGGGGTTTTAACTGCCAGGTTTTTCTGTGGCTAAATCACTTTACAGTTTTATATAGAATAAATTTTCATTTTTATAATACAATATAAATGATAACATGACACTTATAATGGCTGTTTGCCCATACAAAGTAATAATGTTTTCTCAAATGAGAAAAAAGTGTTCGGAAAAATTATAACATTTATTTAGTAGAGCCAAGTCATACATGATTTTAAGTGATTTAGGTGGATTCCCGAAATATTCCGAGTGGTTGACAAGGCGTTCGTATTGTCCCGTAGCCTGCATTCTACGTGTTTATTTCTCTAAATGAAGACTCGCTATGTACACGCCACTTCCAATTGCCAATAAGAAAACGCCGAACCCAGTAACAAACATCATCAGCTTTGTTATTCTTTATTAGAGCCAAATTATTAATTTTACGTACTTTTATGATACCCCCCGAATATATAGGCGAATATAATGGATCACATAAGTAAAGGTTTTAGCTTTCTGTTTTCCCAATAATGATGGAGAATGAGGGTGATATGGAGGAATCCGTCTGTTTTCTATTTAAACTTTTGCATGATATGATCCTATAAGGTAATTAAGCATTAGATTATGATAGTGATGGTACTACAAAGCCTTTGTATTGCTTTTAGGTATGATGATATTTTGGGGATTATATTCGCACTCTTGCAATGTGATTTGTGTTCCGAATTTCGGACACGTACTTTAGAGTGAAGACAAGTTCATTTATTGTATAACTTTCCGCGTAAACAACAACACCACTATCCAGTGGTAATTTTATACATTATGTGGAATAATTAGTTATACAAGGCAGATGTTGAATGCGGCAGAAGTACATTCAAGCCTTCCATTTGCCTGTTTAACAATACTTTAAAATGAAGGAATGAAGCCGGCTGTATAGCTCAATGGAAAAGCGTCCGATTGCAGATCAGGATGTTGTGGGATCAATTCCCGGCCGAGCCAAAAAATATATTAAAAATAAATAAATAAATAAATAAAATAAATATTGGCTTCCCTTCTAACTACTGAGACATCTCATTGGTTATAGACCAAACAAATGATATATTCGGACGCTTTTCCACTAAGCAATGTAGCAATTCCACTAAACAGCCGGTTTCCTTGCTTCATTTGAAAGTATTAATAAACAAGCAAATGGAAGGCTTCCATTTAACGTTATATGTAATATGTTCAAAGAATGATAAACTTATAAAATAAGCAAAGGTTTATAATCAATAATGTTTGAAGTTCTTTTTGTAGAAATAAAATGCAGAAGTGTAACATAAATCACGAAGAAATGTTGCGTTGTCTTAAATATAAAGCATCCACATTAGTGATCCAAAATGTGTAATACATCTTCTAAAGAAAAAGGTTTAGACCCATGGTGCACCTGGCGTGAAATAAGCGAAAGAGTTGTAGGCAGCGTAGGTTGAAGCGAAGAAGATGAGAGCTTTCCTTATTGAGCTTGTTTCTCATGTCTAAACATGACATTAATCGCGATACATTTTTACAAATTGTTATTTAGTGAAACACTGAAATGATTAAAAAGAATTAACAATTATTGCGTATTTAACATTTCAAGGATGTCGCTATAAAGAAAACAATTACATCAAGAACAAAACAATTCAAATGCGTTATTAATATAATCGACTTCAATGTTTCTCGGGTAATGTACGGTGCGTAATAATTACACGATCATGAAGTTGTCCCTGTCACACTTGTTTTGCGTGACCCCCCGCAGAGATATGATGCTGCTGACAACCTCCCCTGCTGAGATTGCCCGATCAACATCGCACACACGTTTGAGAAATAATGTCCCATTTACCAGCGAGGAAATTGTTTTCATTACACTCTTTTTCGATAACAATAACGAACGATCTAACACATATTGGCGTAATATATTACAATGGGACTTTATTGCGACTGACAAGAGTATGAAGTATCGAAGAAAACATTGTTTGAAGGTCATCATCATCATCATCATCGTCATCGTGTTGAACAACAACAGCAGCAGCGTCATCATCATTACAATCCCCACCAATGCCATCAACATCATCATTATCACTATTCGTGGCAGTACAGCCACCACCACAACCGCCACACACACCATACGTAGCACATGACAAATGATGCAACTAACCGATACGCAACAGGTTTCCTTTTTGGTGACAGAGGTTACCATCATCTGAAAGTCACATGATCTCTGATGTGAACATTGGTAATAGAGTAGTTGCCGTCGTGGAAACCCTTCTGACTTTTCGGCGGCACACCGCGTGGCTTCGTCGACTCCCGGCCGGGCGAACACTTTACAGTGGGGGGTTTTCTAGCGCTACCAAGTAGTAGTTCACGTTTGTCATTCGGCGTCTATGTGAAAACAGTTCAAAATACTTAATTCATTAAGACCACGTTTAAGACCAGAGTACCTTTGTGTGAACAAGCTTTAGCATTTGAGGTACAAAGTTTAACTGACAACGGCTGTTGAGTAAAACAACAGTCGACTGAGAAACACTACACAAACGTGATCATGTAATTGTTTTGATCTTAATGTGAACTAAGTATCTAATTGGCAACTTTATTATCGCTTAAAGTACTAGACATCGTTCATTAAAGTCAATGTGATCATGCACTCAGCCGCATGTTAAATCTGGAAATACCAGTTGAATAATTTCGGATTTTTTCACAGACTTTTATATTTAAACTTAACACAGAGGTTAACAGCGTGGTAAAATTGTAAGCTTTGTTTACGGTCAGGCGACTAAAATGATACTTCCAGGTCTGCCCGGTGTCAGGATAATGGGAGTTGACTGGCAGGAAGTGAAATTATGCCAGTTATTGTCAGCGAAGGCACGGTCTCCTAAAAACCAATATATCGTGGCTGGGATGATAAACCCATTAAAAACGAACACATTTTGAAATGCATGTTTAGGATCGCATCATTTTAGATTGCCTTCTTATCAAGTGCCTGGTACTCATTGTGGGCGGACATTCTTGTAAGACCGGTTGTGTAACGTAGTAAAACTGACCTTTCGTACGAACGTCACGTCGGTGCATTACTTACCATAAAGCAAAAGGCATAAACATACTTCAGCCACTTGTGGCTACTTAAGGGACCTCTTAAAAATGCGAGCTTATTAAGACTGGATGTGACAACACAGGAAAATATAACAAATATTAGGATAACATGAAAATAAACTCGATGTCCTCAGTCCGGTGTAAAACAGAAAAGCGCGTACATACGCCAGTGAGACACTGGCTCGTTTGGACAAATGCAAAAATAACGCACTTGTACACCAGAACAAGATGGACTACGGGGCGGACGTGGCGTAGCGGTAGAGTCGCCGACTTGTAACTTCTCTAACTACTCAGCCTCTCATCGCGTAGGTTCGAGTCCCGTTCAGAGCGAAGGACTGAATGTGGATAAGTCTTCCAGTTGAGTGGCGGTGCGCCGATGGTTGTACCCAGACATTTTTCTGGGGTCTTCCTCCACCAAAAAAGCCGGACCTTGCTATAGTGATCATACTTGGTCGCTGCGATTTCTTAACCCCCCCCCCCCCCAAAAAAAAAATAAAGAAAAAAAAGAAGAAAAAACACACACACAAACACACACACACACACACACACACACAAAACACACACAAAACACACACACACACACACAAAGCCCCAAAACAAGATGGACTAAATCGCCGTTTGAAAAAGTACCTAGGTTAATAATAGCCCTAAAATTGGTCATCACGTTAGATCTACTAATTTGTATGGGTTAATCTTTGGGCATAGAATAAACATATGTTTAAAAAATTTCTTAAACCAACCAATAAGTAACTGCTTTATACAAATAAGTAATTGTCATTTAGAAGAGTCATCACGAGCATACTTCTTTTTAACTGTATTTTTGTGTGTTAAATTTAAAAGGTAGATGGAACAAGCCCCAAGCCATCTCGCTCGTTTAACAAGTTATATCTGCAATACTCTAGAAGGCGAGTTTCACTTTTTATTAGAATGTGTATTGTACAGTGAGTATAGAACAAAATATATACGTAAATATTTCTAGACAAGTTATTAATATGCTTAATAAAACCCCAGGATGCACAGTATCCTTAATATGCTCAATTTACTAACTTGATTTTACAATTTGTCCATAACTATTTTGTATATTTATGTATTTATAACAATGGTCGCCCGTGGCATTGTGTTAGAGTCGCCGATTTGTAACTCCTCTGACGGCTTAGCCTCTCACCGCGTGGGTTCGAGTCCTTGTCGGAGCGAAGGACTTATAATGATCATAATTAGTTGCAGCAATATATTTAAAACCCAAAACAAAACAATATTTATAACATAGCCTTACTGATGGGCCAGTTGAATAAACTTTGCATCTTTGATATTGTCTTTTTTTTTAAGTTTTCTGTTAGACTCATATAACTAGGACATGGCGACCAAGGTCGCAGACTCCTAAGACACACCAAAGGGCTTTTATTGCCACGTGTGACTTTGTAGTAGCAATGCATGGTGTTAGTCTGCTATGCTGATCGCTTCCACACAACAACATGTTGTTTTATTATGGGATAGACAAGGATAATCGGAAAACTCTAATTACCTGCATCTATGAAAAGCGACATGGACACAGTTTTGCATCTAAATACACACTAAACCACAACACCTGCACCTCATACATATTTAAATTTTAGCGTCATAACTGAGATTATCGGTGCAATGTTTAGGACTAAAGTTTACGACTGACACAGATTCATTTATGCATTGTTTGTGATACTTGGGTGTTGCTAAATTTCAATGGCTACAAATAAGTATAATTGTGTTAAAAACCGTCGCTACACTTATTATAACATAATGACAGCTCAATGCTTTGAAGGAAACCATGATAACATTTTGTCTCGTGGGTTTAAGGAATTATTTAAAACACACAATTCGTAGTGATATTGCAAGTTTTGCTTTATTACAAAAAAAAAATAAAAAATAAGTAAGCAAATTTGTCCACCTGTGACCAAGTCGTTTAAACACGAAAAACAACGTTACCAGCGTATTTGGAAGTCTCTTCAATAAGAAACGCAAAAAGTACAGAAAATGTCATACATGTATCCTATCTTCCAGTTTATATGGATTTAAATGTATCTTAATGTTCTGTAACAGAAGGTCACACGCAAATTGCCTAGTCTCAATGTGTATCTAAATCTTCCACCTGAAGCCTTAATAGTACAGGCGCGTTGTTTTACCTCATCTATCAGTTGTAAATGAACCTCTGCTTTAAAATAAATGCTATACAAAGTATTCGTCCGTTTAACTAGAGCTGTAAGTTTAAATGGAAACAATAAAGAACAAGACAAAATGCTATTCAAATCAAAGATAAAAGTTGTTAGGTTTTTCTGGATATAAACCCGCAACCAGACCTCTTGGTGGCACTGAATGTGCGACTGAATCATGGTTCATGCTTATTTTCTTGAATTTTTATATACATTGCGACTGATACAATGTTTACATTCAAAAGCAACATAACTTACTTTATGATTTTAAAATGGTTTCAAACTGCACTAATCAATTCATTTCGATAAAAGTTTGCCCCAATTAGGGGCCAGTCGTTATTGTTTCGGTCAGTTTTATGTTCCATATACCACGGATGGATCCAGGGGGCGTGGGCGGGTAGATAAGGATGCATCCCCTACTACCAATCAGATAAAAAAAGTAGGTCGAAGTTAGGATCCCTTTCTTATATATATATAGTTTTTACTGCGATGAAGATGAATCTTGATTTACCAATTGTTACTGGATCCGCCCCTGCCATATACCTCTTTTATTAGTCTTGTACCAATAACATTTTTGTTGTATTTTAACAGAGATATATTGGTTAAATAATTTAGGATTTGCAGAAGAAAGCACACGTTTGTACGAATACTATAGTTGAACTATACTATAACATATACATTTTTTTATTTTTACATTTTCCTTTTTATTAGTACGCCGCAATCATGTTTTATTTACATGAGTAGAAAGATGACAAAGGCAGTTATTTCTATGAACTGGACTATTATTGCTATTAACTAGATTGTTGTTATTATTATACCTTTATTTCTATTTGCTCTATGTGTATGTGCAAACGTCACTTGCTTCTTTAATCTTGATTGACTCATTGTTTTGCAAGATTCACATTTTGCTACAGTAGGGGATACAGGAAATGTCATTCTATTGAATGGGACAAAAGTCACCTTATTCATATTACAGTTATGTATAAATGCCTTTGTGTCGAAAGCTGCCAGAACATGACAGAAAGTGTTGCTCAAAAGGAAGTGCCACAGTCGCAGTAACACTAGAAAAGGGATTGTTTTTAAAACCGGAAGTAGAACTAATAACACGTTAATTGCCTTGTTGCCGGACGCGGAGATGAAACATCACAAGATTGCAGTCACGAAATAGGAACGTTTCGTAAAATTGACGATGAGCCGAACAGACAATAAGTAATAAAAAACTTCAGTGATATATCATCAAATGAAGTGTTTTATTATTTTTAGCCAAGTTCTAGTACAAGTAGGGATAAACTGTAAGTCGGACTAGGTTTACAAGTCAACATAATGGTCGCCAATGGAGCCGTTATCGATGTCATGTGGCGCTCTCAGCCCAGCGGATGAAGTCGTCGTCTTGTAACCTGACTCACGATTAATTGCGAAAACCTTCAAGTATGGAGGTTTTTCGGCTGACCACCGGAGCTCGGTGGTTTTACCGAGACATTCGTCTAAGGTCTTCCATCACCAATAATGGCTGGACATTGCCAGTATGATAGTAATTGGTAAATTAATAAATTAACTTTTTAAAATATTTAACGGAGCCACTTGCGTGAATCACACTTACAACTTCGTGCCAGACTTTGATATTTTGTAACATTTGAAAAAAATATTTTATCGTATACATGTAATTAGTCCAATAGAACGAGGACAACATTATACTTGTTGTTTTTTATGCAGTATGAGTGAAAAAGTTTGATGATGATGGTGCCGTTGCTGCTGCTATTTTTGCTGATGGCTATTAACAGGAAAATGCCCCTCAGTTATCATGATAGTTTCGTGCTTGTAAGAAATAAAAAGAGTTTGTCATAACGTCACTGAAATATCTTGGTATTTATAAATATAATCATAATGTTAACCTACGTTTAATATCATTAAGACTGTAAACAGTCCATAATACTCTGAAACGTGGCCCCGCAGAAATGTTTGTCGTATTAATTAAAATGACCTTTAAGTGACAAAGCAGTTGTTTGCCAGATAAGATGCGATTGACATGTGATACTGCATACAGGTCCGTTGTATTTGATGAGGTTGAAGTTTGGATTTCCTTCGCCTGTAATGACGTCAGTACTTCCGGCGAAGTAGCTTTCGCATAACTACGTCATTTAAACAAACACCTGCTGAATCTGGATTTGTTTATTCACTTAAGAGTATTGCCAATATTAGATTCCCGTTTTGATAGTTCATGTCGTCATATTCTGGCGGAAATCTATCTGTGTGGCTATCGAAATTAGATTGCTTGTTGTTATTCATTATATTTTTTGTTACATCGAAACTACACAATTACGGACATTTCGGCGACGTCCATCTAATAATTGGTGGAGAAAGGCCAAAGAGATATATAGATGATGGATAGAATCACTGGCGCAGCACTAGTCAGCTGGACGACCTCCCCACATGAAAGTTCCGTCCACGGGCGGGATTCGGACTCACTCGGTACGGAGATTAGGAGCTACTAGCTGGAAACTCTTAATAAAATCGTGTTTTAGTTAAACTCTTCAATCACAAACACATATACATGTAACTATCGTAATGGTGACCAATTTAACAAAACATCCCCAAGTTAGCTGCTTGTCTGCGCACCGCACCACCCCACACACCCACCCCCACCCCTATACACAGACACGTACGCGCGCGCGCGCGCGCGCGCGCGCGCGAACACACACACACACACACACACACACACACACACACACACACACACACACACACACACACACACACACACCATAACTGCACACGCCCGTTCGAACGCCTATAACATGTGCCTGTAACTCATCGTCCGCCCCAACCTTAATAACCTATCGTAAAATCCAAGTAATAAGCTATCAACTTCAAGCATACACAAAATGACACATCGCTGAAAACTAAGCAGCACATATAACATATCGGCATGAGATGGCTGATTTAAAATAAGCTTTTGGTTTGCCATAACAGTTCGTGCATAGCCATTATTAAATTTAAATTTTCCATTACCGTTTTATGTTTCTCTGGTTCTTTCTACGCAGTTCTTTTTGTTTATTGCCTTTTTTGTAAAGTTGGATGGGCAATTCAAAATTGTGTATTAAGGATGAAGCTACATCCGAATTCCCAGCCAGTTGGGAATAATGTTTTCACGAATTGCCAGCTACAACCGAATACCCGCAAGATAGTTTGTGCTTGGGAATTCGCAAATTGGAAATAGGGTAAAGCGGCGTATTAAATACTTCACAAAAAACAAAACAAAAATCAACAACAACAAAAAACAACAGTATCAAAAGTCATCGTTATAATTGAAAAACATGAGAATTAAGACAATTTTCACTGTTGTTTAATTCTTCTTCATTCCGAGTAGTTCTTATTTCTGGAAATAAACAAATATAATTAATATATTAATATAAATAATTACAGAAGCTGTCATTCTAATTCAAACTGGCCAAAAGGTAAACCTTATTGAGACTTCCTATGTGCCCTCAATTAATAACAACATATCATACAAAAAGAAACAAAACGGGCGTTTCTGTGAAGACCTTTATACAATAGAAAGAGAGATCCCCCAGGTATTTTTATTTATTTATTGGGTTTTATAGCACACCGACACTTAACAGATCATACAACGCCGAACACAAAGTTTAATGTGAATAGAGCATAATAAGGTTAAAACTAAACTATGTAAGTAAAATATAGAAAAATATTTAAAAAAAAAACAACCTATCAGGTTAAAAAAAATTACAATTGAAAACAGGTCAATATATTAAACGGTTTTAAAATGTATAACGGTCGGTAAATAAACAATTTAAAAATTTAGAACTTATTAAGTATACTAATCTCGTTCAAGAAGCAAACAAGTTAAGAATTCGACACTGTCCTAAAATGTTCGTACATGTTATTGACATTAAAATACTACGACCGAATCAGCGGATATCAGAAAAAAGGTGCAGCAATAATTACAGTGTAAACATTTTTGGATCCTTTCGTAAACTATCATTGACAGTCCCCTCAAAGATAATTATATGACGTTCCATGTCTCGACGTTCAGTGGTCGGATGTTTACACGGAAGCATTGCTCACATTCTTCAGATTATTTCGAGGCGTTTGGTTTCCTTTTTTGCTTGATTGATACGCTGGTGAATCCTTTAAAGCCCAGTCCAAGACCTGGATAATGCCTCTCCGGCAAGTGGGCCAATGATCTGGGACGTGTTTACAGCTTTACAACAAGTGACGTAAAGGGCCATACTTTTCATACATGGGCGAAAAACGTGACTTTAGAGCGGGTATAAACACTTATTGCATTTCAAATTAATATTCATTTCAATTAATAGTTAGATGAACCTGATTTCCGTGATCAATGTAAACTGTTTTATAGCTACGCGCATGCGTCATGAACAGGAAAACTTCTAAACTCTAAGAATGAAGGGACCATTTTTAACACAATTAAAACTCATTAATTAGTTTCGCTTAGATAATATGATCCACAACGTCCTTCCAAAAACATATTTTTTTCACATTTATATGTCGTACAAAGCGATTTTAATGAATGCTAAATTGCACGAAACAGTGACAGAAAACAAATAACAGCCATGTCATGTGACGTTTTACATCTTAACGGGTTAGCAATTGCTCTCGTTGAGGTATACATATTTGCAAAAAGTAAATTGTTACCTTTTCATATAAAGCTTGGTTGTTTTTGTTCGCATTAAGCAAAATAAACAACACAATAACTTACAGATAACTTGTAAGATAAGGAGCAATTTATGGGTATATTAGTCCAATAATTAGAAGAAAAAACGTCAGATACTTAAACAGACAGTCTCTCCTAATTACAAGTTAGTATCAAATTTATTTCCAGCCTTAATAAATCACACTTTAATTAAAACTGTTAAAAAGTACATGGATAGAGATAAAATAGTTAAGTAGTGTTGTTAAATCATTTTAAAAATAGAACATTTGTTTTTATTTTTGTAGAATGTCTTGTTATTGAAAGCATGCTACTCTCATTATCTTACCTATAGGTGGTATAAATATTCCCTTCCCAATTATAACTGCATGATTAAAATAATTCAAATGTTTATCTACTGTTATCTAGCAAGGGCTTGTCATATATGAAAAGTACGTAGAGTCTTTGTTCTCAAGGGTTTCAACGTCAGAGGTGACATTCCAATGGCAATATTTTTAAGAAAGAAAGAAAGAAAGAAAGAAAGAAAAAAACACTTCCGAATATCAGATCACATCGTCATCTTCTTCAAGTAGGCGCCATTAAAGCCTACTTTATACGCTGGTTGAAAGTTGATTTTCATGTTAGTAGTTATTTAAAATGGAAAAATACCAGCGCAATATACATGCCTGTTTAATAAATCAGACATTGTATTCGTGTGTTTTGTTAAAATGTTGAAACAATATATACTTGACATTTTAAAAAAGACATATGTTTAAATGTGATATTATGCAATTTTGTGAGTATATTATGTTGTTTAAATATAAATTAATATAAAATCAAGAAACAGTACAATCTTGTTAAAAAAAATGTCGGCTAAGTTTAGTCCTTTTGTGGATTGATTGATTTGAACAAGACGAAACAACGCGAATCGCAAATAACCGCATTGCACCGGAATGCATCGACATGTCAAAGAAATCGCATTTAAAATAATATCACATTGCTGAAAGAGCTTTTAATTTTTTTAAATTAATACTTGTAAAATCCTATTTTACTTGATATGCGTGCGTTCATCCCTGTTCTCCAACATGAACACACTGAAAAAATAATATTTAATTAATTGTTTGTTTGTTTATTGGGTTTATCGTCCCACCAACAGTATTTCAGTTATCTGGAGACGGCGTCAACTTGAAGCAGTTATAGTGCTGCCTTCACTGTGTATAGCGTGCCGTAAACACCTGGCATGATACCACACCCAGTCACATTATCATGACACCGGACCAACCAGCCGTGGAAGTACACTTTATTTGCTTTAGCGTTGACAAGGGAGCTATAACACGACGATTTTAACGACTTTGATATGTCGCGGCCTGGGATCGAACCCGGGGCTTCCCGTACCTGGAGCCGACGCTCTACCGACTAAGCTACCTGGTCCGGTATGTTTAATTACGAAACATATGAAATAACAAAATCTAGTCAACAAAATCATTATTTTAGTAAAGCATGAAACAAAATGCCAGCTTTCAGCGATAGAACCACTTGCCTCGAGTATGCGAAGCTAGCAGGCAATCACTAGACAATCGGATGCTTCACCGGTTCCGTTTGTAAACATTGTAAGTTTATATCGACTTACTTGGTCGTATCGTCAATTTTTCGATGAATTAACTTACAAAACGAAGTAACGTTTTCAACTTAATTGTTACAAACGTAAGAGATGTCACGCTGATAAAAAAAGCTGACATAAATACCAATACTTAGAAATGGAATTTGCAGCGGGAGTGAAATTCAGCGAAACGCAGCAGTTTCCTTGGTTCCAGATTTTCTTTCGTTATTTATTTGTTATATAAACTAACTGGCAGACAGGGCATTTAAGGCCTTTTTCATGTTGTGTTGTAAAGAACTTTTTATCTGTATTTGCCCGTGATCGATTGAGCAGTCGATCAGTTTTTGCGCTATGCCAGAAATAATCTATAGACTATCAATAAACTAACAATTGATTAATTAAAAAGTCATGTCCGCCAGTTTTTAAATTGTATTCAAAATTCACAAAATGAACAGACACTCTGTATTTTCATAAAATAAAATTGAAAAAAACAACAACTTTATCCTAACAAAATCATGACCTGAAATTATATATATATATATATATACATTTTCATATATACATACATGTGTTAAGATACGTCTCAGTCGGTGGACAAACTAACATACAGTATTTAGCCAGTCTTGTGCAGTCTTTATAAGCTGAGCACAAGAAATTGAGCTTCAGCAGTATCAATTTAAACAAACAGACACAAACAACTCTATAACATGAATTTGCTGGGGATCGGTGCATGGGACCTAAAACACTTGAGTAAAAAGGTGAATATAATCTTGAAATCACCATAGTCCAGTGACTGCTAAAGCGAAAATAATTTACAAAACGTGTGAGCGTCCGCGTTCTAAGTTCTTTAGTCGTGGAACACCCGAGAGCCCCGGTTTCGGAAGTTTGAACAACCAATTCTTCGACCTTAGTCACTTCAGTTAATTGCTGAAGTAGTGGATCTGTCGTGAAACTGAAAAGTGGAAAGAACGTGTTCTCCTGTCTATAAACGATATACATTTAAACTGTACTACCAAACAACCAACGATCATAGACAGTGATAAAGAAGGCCAGTGTCGACAATGGTGCCAGTGAAGCTTAATACGAGAACCATCCTTCACATGTGACCTGTGACAGTCACGTGTAATAGCCGGACACATATACATGGGCATGGGGCTAGCTCACCACAAACTACAACAATTGACTGTACTCCATCGTAATGTTAAGGGGCATACCCAGAGCAGGACTGAGCAGGACTTGATCATATGAAAGCTAATGTGATTTGCCCAGCGTAGCCAGTTTTATGATATTTAGTCAGAATCGCCATTGCCAAAGAAAGAAAATATACGTCTAGTCATGATTGCATTAACTTAGGCAAGTTTTAAGAATACGAATTTTGGCGTTACTGGTAACGCATGTAGCCGCTCACCTATCATTTGATGTTGAACGACATGCACAGTTAAAAACAAACTTATTAATTGTTTACAGCTTATGTCAAGGGTGATTAAACCAGGCGCAGTTGTTATTAAAATGCAACACTATATGTACTTAGAATGTATTAACAAATCACGCTATTATGATAAAGAATATACAAATAAAGAACACAGCACACAGAAGCCCGCTGTACTTGTAATGAGCATAGTGAGATTGTGATCTTCTCTCCTGCGGTAAAGTGGGTCAACCGGTCTTGGGTTTGGATCCGTAACCTTCGTCTTATGTCCACAACACCGAAAGCGGAGTTGTACTGTTTAAGCAGGGACTGTTCATCTAAAACAAACATTATCTGTCACAGTTTATCCCACCGGTTGTCATTGCCTCAAACAATACTCGAAGCAGTGAACTTCCTATAATGATTGTGGCGCTTTATAAGTTTATTTAAAACTAAAAGTTAATGACAATCAGTTAGACGGTCGTTCGATCCATGCGCACAGCTGCAACAGGTTTAAGAATGAGACATATACCCACAGGGTGGCCATAGCCCGGACACCAGACGGGCAGTTAGTTGACAACTGAGGTTATCAGGTCTATCCACGGAGCGTTTTTCATGGTGCGATATCAGAGGGCCACGCGTGGCAGCATACCCCCAATGACAGGATGTCCATTGCACGGAGGTATTCGTGAAACTTAAAACCAGGACAAAATGTAAACTGCATGCAAGTGTTGTAAAGAAATGTTAGCATGCAAATGCATTTAAATTGTTTAAAGAAGAAGTAAAAAATGAGAAATTAAAGGGACAAACCTAATCTTCGTATTGGGAAATGACGCATACAAACTAAGCAAATCATAATTAATAAGTTCATTTTGCGTTGCACTAGGCATTATAGTTAATATAAACTGCGCTTCAAATAGTATAATTTAACATTTTTTGTTACACTAAGCATTCTTGTTATATCATATCATGCAAATGCATTTAGCAGGCATTTAAAATAGTATAATGGAAATCTAAGAATTCAAACTAAAATTCGTATAACTCGACTTTAATGTATCAGCATTGTAAATAAATGGCGTCCATTTGCATACCTAAATGGTTGTTTTATTTTGTATTAATTTTATTTTTACAAAAATGAATATTCTCTGTCCCATATATACAGAAGTTTTTAGTTTCTAAATCGGTTTTATTTGAAGGATCTGCATGTTGTCTTTGCTAAACTGTGTTCCTTTTTTATTTAAATGGAAAAAAAAATAACTATTTCTAAATAAATCACCTAACTGATGTTAAAATGACAGCAAGCAAAGTAAAATCAGATCTTTATTTAAACATATAGATTTATTTCATATTTAAATTATTTATGTTCAATCTTATAATATTAAACCTGGTATGCCCAACGACCAGAACTGTTATTCAGTTACAGTTAACTTAAGTTAACATGCACTCACATGCAAAATAATCGTTTTGTTGCTATATGTTTTGGTCGAAAATGACCTTCTCAGAATTATATTTTGTTAATATCGATTGCTATCTTCAGTCATTGCATGTCAATTTGTTTTTCAGTATTGTGCATACATTTGTTAATAAAAAATAAAGATTTATAACTGTACAACAAGTATTTATTATTCTATGTATTAAGATTATAAGACGATACGAAAGATACTAAATACTACTCCAAGTACGAGATGGTCATACATGTGGTCCTGATTTACAGGAGCTGCTACTTACATGTCAACAATAATATACACAGAGATATAGTTTAAATGAATGCGGAAACGTTGTCCCTATAGGCAGGCGCGGCCACCGTAGGTTTATGTGTGTTGGGAGCCGTTGGGAGGAAGAAAAAGGGAGAAAAAAAGAGAGGAAGAGAGAGACACAGAGAGAATAAGGATGGAGAAAGAAGGAGAACGGGAGAGAGAGGATGGAGATTGTCAGGAAAAATAACATTGTAAATTTTATTATGGTAAGTGGCCCTATTCTGAATGTTAAGTACGTTAAATATTACTATTGGCACGTCTTGAAGTGCCATTGTAATACCAAAAATAACAATCAGTTCCGGGTGTATATATTCATTCACAACAACGTCTTTGTTTTACCTCATGCGCAATTTGGCCGTAACTCGTGTCACGAGCATACATTGTATAGTAAGATAATAACCGGACGTAGAATGCGTGAGTGAGGAGTGTGAAGTGGTCATATCTGTTAACCAAGTTGAAGCTAGCCCTTATCATGCTACAGCTTTTATTAATTAAAGCTTAATTCTTTATTTGCTAATCGATATAAGCATAGATAGACATGTAGTCTGAAAAAGACTTCTCAGAAAATTGTGTAGATTCGGATCCAGCAACTCCAAGTGGGTATTGGCTGATGTGGACGTACATTTATTGCCTGAGCCTGGCAAGGTTTCGATTAGCATGATAAAATCTAGGGAAAGCCCCCTAGCTTGTCATCTCTGCAGTTGTATAATCTCGGATGTGGTAACAAATATTGAATCATATGTCAGTCAGCGACAAGGAAATTTTAACTTTTTAAACGATAACAAAGATGTGTCACTAAAATCCCCATTTTCCCTATATATTTGAATTTTTTAACTTGTATTTTGTTTGACAAATAATTGCCATGTTAATGAAGGTAATGTTAGATTTTGCCTATTGAACTCGTTTAAAAAACCTGATTGAATATGGTACAAAGAAACTTTACAATAGGCACTATTAATGACTTTAAAATATTCTTTAAAAGCCGAATAAACTGACGAGTAAAGTCGTGTCTTATGTGACTCAATCGAAGTTTAGAGTAAATTTGTCATTGGAGTCTATTTACAATTTCTTGCATTGAAAGACAAACACCGAGGTATTCACTCCTTCGGAAAAGTTAGTCGCAATTTGAGGCAATGAAAACCAGTGTAGTTCAACTGTTGCACATAGTTGTTATATTGCGTGAACTGACCTTTCTAAAACTACACAACTATGCACTTATTGTGATGAATATATAATAAAATTATTCCGGCTTTTAAAAAAATATCAGAAACTTAGATTATTTTTTTATTAAAGAAACCAATCGCTTAATATCAAATAAGTACAGAATACAAACACTTTTACATATTTCGGTTGTTAGGACCAACCGAGGTCAAAATTAAATGATGAATACTTGAATATTGCTTAGCAAGAATTTTTGCGTGAACTATTTATGACACTCGCTGAAACTTAAATGAACGCCGTGTATATACATAGCGTTTTGCCAGAATACATGTCGAAGTGTAACATGGTACTTCAATTCAACTTAATATAATTTCAAGATTAACGACAAAGCCTCAGTGAAAACTAAGGCAGTTTAAACTATTATTTATATCAGGTTACGTTTAACCATATCCTTATTTGTTGTTACATGAAATAGTTTTCAATTATTAAAATCAAATGTGTTTGTCTCGCTGTTGTTGTATGGAAGGAAGTTCCATATCACCGTGTGAGCTAGACGCATACAACAGTTACATGTTGTAATTGCAAATAGTGCTTGTTACAATATGAGACTCTCATTTCGATGTTTGTTCCTACTTGCATCATGGAGAACCCGGCTCGTTATCTTTTCATGTTGTTTGAGTTCAACCAAATAGAAGATTTTTTATTGTTAGATCATAACAAGGCATGACACGGGTTAACATTAACTGCGCAATCAACCCTGTGTCAGGAGTTTCTATTGACCATCGTGTTAGCCCCCCACGGATGGTTGACCCACAGTGGCAGACCATCGCAGAGGAAATGAAACATCCGGTCGGTAACCAGTACACAACTTATTAGACGATCAACCACGACAAAACCCGGTTTCATGACAGTCGTAGAGCCCGAAACTGGGTCAGATTATAATTGCTATAAAATTTCTTCTTGTTTCCGATGTGTTAATTGTTACAGGCCGTTCTGTAAATGTCATAACGCTATTTATCGGATGTTTTGTCCGCATTTGAAAGTAAATATTGCAAACTTTTGTCGAAAGGGATCGATTTGTAAGAAAACGGGTAGTTATGCATTGATTTGAAATGAAATATTTCCAATGGTGGAGGTTTGATATGGTTACATAATTGTAGAAGGGCGTATGGTACATTTATAGTTCAGTCAGTGTATCAGTAATATGCTATATAAATGGTATATGCATATGACAGACAATCGCGCGCAAACGCGCATACAAAACGATACTTAAAAACACAGAGGAAATACATAGACACACATACAGACACACACGCACACACACGCACACACTTTCAAATACATTAACGCGTGCACACGCTCGCAAGAACGCACGCACCACAGCACACACAAATACATCTACGCACACACCCTTTATAAAAAAAATACTAACTAAATTTAATATACATTTTATATCAAATGGAATCATTGTATTGTTTTTCACGTTTATTTGTTTTCGCAACCAATCCCAGTCACAGAACCATTTGCGTTTAAAAAAAAACTTGTTTTCTTAAAAGTGGTCAATGTTTTATGGTAATTAAGATCTTATCAGCATTTTCAGGCCTTGAAATACATTCGTCTTTGGTTGTTTGCTAAAACAATGCATACGTTTGCCTTTTCTTAATTAAAACTTACCTTTGTAGCCAGCTGCTTACATAAGAATTTTAATAACTAAGCCAAATAACTGCAAATATAAATTGTCCCTTTGTATCAAAATACCTTTGTCAAATTTCAGTTATTAATGTCTTAATATTTCCATTTTCCTTGTAATTATGACAAGATATGAGCTACGGAAATAACAATGCAATTCCTTTTTGCAAATTCATCACATTCGGTAGCAATATTTTCAAACCATGAATCACTTATTTGTTTTCTTTGTTCAATATTTCTTATATTATATGTCGTAGAAATAGAAGACGTAGAAAAATGGGAAACGCCAGAACTACCTTTACAACAGCTGAATCCAAAGAAATTGTGAAAAATACTGATCATGAACAATGAATCTTTTACTACAAGCAAATATGTGAGATGTATTTAAAAAGAGAAAAACAATGCATTTTTCATTCTTACTTGTACAGTTACGTCTTCACGTATGGTAGAACCTTTAATAAGATGGTTCGTTCGACTGAGCCATTCTGCCATGCGATGCACCCTACTGTTATGAAGTAGATGGTATTTTCTGAGTCACGGAATTAACAATTTAATAGGTGCGAGAAGTTAGCAAATTCAAAGTTCGATTGTCGGATTGGCACAAAATTTTGCACGACATTCAGCTCGACATTCAAGATCACTATGCGTTAATGTCGTTCTGCACAACATTCGGCACGACGTTTAGCTCGATATTCAAGATCACTACGTGTGAATGTCGTTCAGCACAACATTCGGCACGGCATTCAGTTCGATATTCAAGATCACTACGTGTGAATGTCGTTCAGCACAACATTTGCTCGACATTCAGCTCGATATTCAAGATTACTACGTGTGAATGTCGTTCTACACAACATTCGGCACGACGTTTAGCTCGATATTCAAGATCACTACATGTGAATGTCGTTCAGCACAACATTCGGCACGGCATTCAGCTCGATATTCAAGATCACTACGTGTGAATGTCGTTCAGCACAACATTCGGCACGACGTTTAGCTCGATATTCAAGATCACTACGTGTGAATGTCGTTCAGCACAACATTTGCTCGACATTCAGCTCGATATTCAAGATCACTACGTGTGAATGTCGTTCTACACAACATTCTGCATGGCAGTCAGCTCGATATTCATGATCACTACGTGTGAATGTCGTTTAGCACAACATTCGGCACGGCAGTCAGTTCGATATTCAAGATCACTACGTGTGAATGTCGTTCTACACAACATTCGGCACGGCATTCAGCTCGATATTCAAGATCACTACGTGTGAATGTCGTTCTACACAACATTCGGCACGGCATTCAGTTCGATATTCAAGATCACTACGTGTGAATGTCGTTCTACACAACATTCGGCACGGCATTCAGCTCGATATTCATGATCACTACGTGTGAATGTCGTTCTACACAACATTCGGCACGGCAGTCAGCTCGATATTCAAGATTACTAAGTGTGAATGTCGTTCAGCACAACATTCTGCACGGCATTCAGTTCGATATTCAAGATCACTACGTGTGAATGTCGTTCTACACAACATTCGGCACGGCAGTCAGCTCGATATTCAAGATTACTAAGTGTGAATGTCGTTCAGCACAACATTCTGCACGGCATTCAGCTCGATATTCATGATCACTACGTGTGAATGTCGTTCTGCACAACATTCTGCACGGCAGTCAGCTCGATATTCATGATCACTACGTGTGAATGTCGTTCAGCACAACATCCGGCATGACATTTACCTCGATATTTCAATTCACTAATCTGATTTTAATAAGTATATTCACCATAAAGGGTAAGTGCATGTTTTTCATATCACAGCAATAAAATACATTATTTTATAGACGCAAAACACCTTGATAAGATTTTTTTTACGTCGTTTTACTTTTTAACATTTCCCTGTAATGCTGGTTATTATATAGGACAAATTTCAACTTTTTTGCTTAATTATAATTATATTATAATATTTGTGTATTATACATTGTGGCACGTTTGGTGAGCAGAGGTCTATATTTCAAAGAAGTCATTTCCTTGTTGCTGTTAAATAAACTTATTCCACGACACTAAAATATTTCAGTTCAAATGGCAGGATAAATCAGATAATAGGTCAGTTGATGCTGTCTAGTCTTCTAATTTGCCACTGGTTGATCCCAGCGATTCAAAGAACGGTGTATTTTTGTGATTACAATAACTATTAAACTTACGTTCAGACATTAACTTCATTTTTACTTAGAATGCGCGACTATAAAAAAACTTTATTATTTAAATTGTTCATGTAATGGAAATATAGTCAGAAGTTGAAAGATATGTATGTCAACTCACCTTTGACTTATACTTTATTCACAAATCATATACATGACCTACAAAAATTACAAAAAAAAACAACAAAACGATTACAGTCTGTTACTATATTTAGCAGTTGATTTTCTATTTTCAAGATAATCCTACAATTCTGATGTCAAAAGAAAGATGAAACCATTTAGAATGAAATTAATGCAAACTTTATGAACTCTCTTACACAATAATGGACTGATCAACTTTTACCGGAAGTGCATGTTTCCTTAAAAAAAAACTCGTTTACAGATTGGCAAATTGGCCAGGCTATTTCGGGAATATGTGCTTCCGCGTTCTAAAATAGTCCGTGTAGCAATGAAAACTATAATTATTATATATTTTTTCATACAAATAAACGTTTATAATAGCAACAAACGTACGCTAATGTAACCCCCCCCCCCCCCCCACACACACACACTTCCCGTGACATTGACTTAAATACCACATCCGAATGGCAGGGTATCAATTTAGGAACCTTAACTGAAGTGGGTTTTGCCGTATCTGACCACTTGAGTCGCTAATCCAATATCGACCAGGTGTCTGTGCCTGTTCAAGGTTCCTATACAAACACAATAAATCATGAAACGCAGATTTATTAAAACAGATATTGTGCCCTGACGTAAAATCATTGTGTTGATCTCACTGAAACTGTGCATATTGTTCTTACACAAAAAAACAAGTAGTGGCGGTAATCATATATTGATTGAACATACCATACATGCATACATTTCGTTTAAAATTTAGATTATTAAAATAAAACTATTTTACATAAACGCTTTTGTCCCGACGCCCCACAATCACAGCTATTTCGTAAACCTATCATCGTTACTTTTCCTGTTGTAACATTCTCATTTAATAAAAACAATCCGGAACTAACCCATCAAAAAATATTTACACTATGAATATACAACCACTTCGGGTAGTGCACATGTAGGCTATGTAATAACACAATTTGCGGTCCAATATAACTTTTCATCATCATTATAATGGAGTCTGACCATATGGTTCGTTGGGTGTTGACATTTGGTCCCAAAGTGCCTTTACACACTGAAAAAAACGCATATACAAAAATTAATTTTTATTTACTCTTCAAATATCGATACATAACCAATACGGTTAGTGGGAACTAAATGTATACAGTTCCAAACCACTTAATTTGTCCGTCAGTTCGCATTGAAATACGTTTAGTCACCGCAAAATAGCACAGTATTAGGATAAAAGTCATATATACTTAGTGTCTGTCACAAAGGGTATAAGGAATATAATATTAGAAGTTTCATTTGTTGTGAGTGCGCTTTTAAAATGTGTAATGTGTGTTTTTAAAATGTACGGTAGTCTGTTGGGAATCGATAGATGGTGCACGCAGATTTATAAATAGTGAAATGCTAGGTGCCTTGGTCATTTATACATCGACTTTAAGAGTACCTGGGTTGGCGGATAGTGTTTAACTTATATGAATATTTATGGTTAGTAGATTGGACTAGCCTAAAAATTTCCGTCCGTCTCCGTCGATTTACCTGTGTACGTGCTATACGAAATGTGTATAAAGTGCCCCTTTACGAAATGTTACGAACGAACGTCCGGAAACTTCCGAACGTAAAAAACGTGACCTATTTTATAGAAGAAACATGGCAAGCAGCGAAAGCGAAACGAGTGATTTAGATTTGTACTGTTCTTCGGATTCTGTGCCGGACTACGACTCAAACGTTGATAGCGACAGTGACGTTGTGGCTTTGCATTCTCATTTTGAACCTGTTGTAAGCTTGCGGGATGGGGAAAGTAACAGAGACTCGGATCTAGAAGTTCCGGAAAAGAACGATGACAGGACACAACATTTGGACTGATCTATTGTTTACGGTTCTTTTCAATTCGTGTGTGTGGAAAATCTACATGCTTGTATAGAAAACGTTAATTAAAAAATATTTTTCAGCGAATGACTATGTGTTCGCTCACATTGAATAAAATATACATGGGTGTGATTCACGTCTTCGTGTACAGGCACGGGTTTAGATTGAGCACGTATTCAAACCGGTACGAGTGTTGTAAATGTGCTCTTCACAGAGAGGTCAGCCCGGGTAGCACAGATAGTAGAGCACCTGACTCTGGAGTAGGAGGTCGTGGGTTCAAACGCCATCATCGGTAAATGGTTATTGCACCTCGGTTAACAACACGAGCTTACATGCAGACATTTTCGGTCATTAAATATTTTATGTTTTCTAAATCTCTCTTTTTACAAGTTACCAGTCCCCCAAATGACAAATAAAGTTGTTTCAGAAAGAAAATAAATATTTAGACAAAATTAAAGAACTGTATATATGTAATTTAAAGGTCTATGGTGTGATCATCCATCTACTGCTAATTCGGGAATTAGTGCAAACTGTTATTTCTTCCTTTATTTTTAACCCCCCCCCCCCACCCACCCACACACACAACCACCACCACCGCCACACACTGTGCACAAGGCATGTCTGTCTTGAAAACTCAACAATTTAGAAACTTTACAAATAAACACCTTATTTTGCGTATTGCGTAAACAAACAAAATCTTTTGTGTACTTCATTTGACGTCACACCGGCAGAAATTTACGGAATTTACCGATACGCATCGTTACAAAAAATCACAGTACTACACGTTTGACCACCCCGTGCAATATCATGAAAACCAATTTTATCTCAGTTAAGACTTCTTTAATAGCTTCTTTAATATCTAATTAATGTTTTAGAGTAGAAAATAACTGTAAAGCCAGGTACTCTTTAATTAACAACTAAAATACGCAATTTTGCATCATATTTATATAAATATTTAATTAAAATAGACTCATTTGGGTAATATTTTTATAACTTTTGCAAATAACGAAACCTTGATATATCTTTATCTACATGCATACCATATTAAAGCATAATTTTGTTTTTTATTCATTAATTTATTAAAAACTAAACAATCAACCAAAGTAAATAAACATGTTCTTTTTAATATGCGTTTAAGCAGTTTACAGCCATTCTCAGCAAAGCACATCAGCAAAATTCATCACCGATACACGTGTGAACATATCGCCCTTCAGTATACAGCGTTATTTTCAGACCGTAAGAAAAAAAAGCGTTGCAGCAGTTTTAGACTATTTAATCATTTTGTAGCATTCAAGTATAGCTGCCTGTGGAAGGATAAGGCTTGTAAATACTTCAGCCATCAACGGAACGGTTCTCTGATTGGCAGTTACTGTCGCAATAATTTAAGATGAACATCAATATCGTTATTCCATGCTTGTTTACATTCGCGAAACAGTGTCCATTTCTCCTTAAAATTAATTAAGGGTGTGCTCAGTACATATTTACAGAATATCATGTTCATACAAATGTGATTGCATAACGTTTCTTAAGATGTTCCTGACGAGTATTCATATACTTGTTTTCAAGAGCAAAGACACATTCTAGTTACATAAGCTCACTTGATAGACATCGACAATAGTGCAAGTGCCAGACGTTCCGATTATGTGCTAGAGCAGCGAAGGCCGCCCGTTGTTAATGTATAAAATCTAATTTGCTTCAGATTTTTGTGGACGTTAATCATGGTGAATATTATTCAGTGACGACAGCTTTCCTTTGATAGGGATGACGGAATTTCCCTGTGACTTTCGAATAAATAATAAATATTTCGAGGACTTATCTGAAAGGTTCCGATGCATACATAATAACTGACCGAAGAGTCTAGTTTTTGGCTCAATTTTCGTCCTTAGTCTTTTACGTACTCAAGGTACCTAAATACCACATGTTTCGCACCCATATCAGTCTTGATCATTCTGTCAACACAAGATGAATTTGTCTGGACAAAAAATGAGGGGACTTCGGTTGGGAAACGTCAACAATCACAAGGAAAGAGTGATCTGCCGGCACTGTATCGTTGTCATCACTAGACTGGTAGTGTAACAAAAACGAGGGCAACAACAACAGCCTCAGGCTGTAAACCAGTCGCGGTCATGATGAACAATGATGTACCTCCTCCGTTATTTAATCACTCATGATAGATATGCTTGTTGTTCAGTCTGTTTTCGCAGTGTCTGAGCTCTAACTAAATACCCGGTGGGTCATTTAAGGACGCTTATGTAAACAAATCCTATTCTGGTCAAAGGCTCAAGACGTCGTTATTAAGCTGTAGTTGTTAAATGTTGTATCAATATTTTTCTGAGGTGTTTCATCAAAAGAAAGCTAATGTAGGGACTCGGGCTGTTTACGTTCTTTTTCAGTGCAGCTGGTACGTAATGTTAAGGCATAAATTGACTTTAAAGGCAATTTTCTAAAATAAATAGGCTTATAGTTGCAAGGTCTTATTGTTAAGGAAGTCTTGATATTTGTTTAGACGTGTATAGAAACATTCATACTTTTAAATCTTTTTGGCAGTTTTATTGAGATATATAGTATTACAGACAAAACATAGTTATAATTCTACACTGTTAAAATCAGAAGATGAACACATAAACATAGTAATATCTATGTAAGTATTTACATGGATTTTATGCTTATATTTATGCAAAAGTAAGAAATTGCACGGTTTAAAATTGCACCATCTGCAACAGATGATAAAGTCAAAAAAATAAGTTAAATAGATCTACCTATTGTTTGGTCTACCTCGGATTTTTTCTGACAAGGCAGACAATTTCCAATTCACTAGTGTACACCTTTTGCTCCGTTATTTGACTGAGTGTGTGGGAAGACTTTTGGCTAGTGTCCGATGACAATTAAAAGGACCAATTTTACTTCACTAAATAATTATTTTTTATTAATTGCAAAAACATTAAATAATGAATTATGGGGGTAAATTTTAACGTCTACGTGATTACCTAATTCAATTTCTTTGAAAGAACGACACCGCAGTGTTGCTGCAAAAGCCAATCAAATCGCTTCCTCTCCGTGTAGGCCCTGTTTTTCGGATTGGGCCTTTCGCATCAGCTCGCGTTATTATGCTCTGGCCCTGATTTATCCTGCAAATCTGAGTATTTGGGCAACTTAACATAAATTTGGCATGTGTCTATCAACATTGATTGATTGATTTTTGAGATACACGTGTTGTTTATTTGCATACCATCAACCGCTTAAGAGGTAAATAATTACACCACCCATTAAGCGCTTTGATTAATATTTGGCCCTGAATGCGACTAATAAACTTTCAGACTTTGTTCAGTTTTGGTCTTTCGCAAAGACACAAGAAGGCATTTATACGGCAGCGGCAAAATACGATACCGTGTTGGTGCTATACTCCTTTCTATACGCAGCACTGTTAACAATAAATCAGCATTTTGTTAATTTACTTTGAGTACAGGTAGCAAACAGATTTATGTAACTGTTGTTAAACCTTAATTCACTTTTTTGAAACAATACATTTTGATGGAGATCCAATCTTGTGAAGATACGAAAGCACATTTATTAGTTATGCCAGCATTCAGATAGCCTTATACAAGTCCCTTTGTTGCCATTTTTTATTATACATGTATTTAATCCTTCACCAACGTACGTTAAGTGCTATGGAGTGACTTCTTACATAATTCCGTATATTCAACTGATGTTTGTCCTGATTTTTATGTGATACCTCTTTGACAGCAACATGATGCATGATATTATAAAAAGAAAATGCCGTCATTTTCAAAATTCCCTACTGCTGCCGTTCCGTACTCATGGTCTCATGCTACTTACATGCATGCTGTCATTCCGGTTTCGTTTTATTGCCGCAAACATGGGTTCTTGCCTTTATTTTCATATAGCGACATCCGTCCTTTATTGGTACTGGAAGACCAACACAAAGATAAAACCACTGACGCGGCGAAGTAAAGCTTAAAATACCTCACTACATGGAATTTCTCGCCCCGTCTTGGACTCAAGCCTCCGCGTTTCTAGACAATAATCATATCATTTTTATGGCTGACATATACCCATGATATTTACGTGTTTTAGAGCTCAACACTACGTAGAACCAAAGTTAAAAAGTGTCGCGACGTTCTTTTTTATTCATCCAAGTTCCACACAATCTTTTAAAGGACAGTATGTCTTGTCATTAGAAGTAGATTTTATTCAACTATTCAATATGGTTTTAAAAAAGTTTCTTCTTTTCCTTTAAACAAAAATGCATGTTTGACCAAGGCACTGATTTAACTACTGTGTTTGTTATATTATCACACTGCAAGCAATCAGTATATGAATAAAATACGTCAAGCAGATACACAAAAACAATTAAACAATAATTATGATCGAGGCAACATATCGATATGTATTTTGGACACCTGTCTTTTATTAACTACTACGTGTAAATCATTGTGTCTGTTATATTATTTTCTGATTCCTTGTTTTTCCGTTATCTCAAGATTTCGAAAAGAAAAAGTGTGACGGTGTGTAAGATAATAAACTACCTCGTTCTTGGTCGCTCTGGGAAAAAGAAACATTTGCACGGGCACCACGAAACGCCTCGTGCGCGGTTCTATCTTCGAAATCACGCACAGCACGGGCACATCGATTTCCTGAGCGACATCGTACTCGTTCATAATCCAGCATAAGTTAAAGTACTGTTTATTTTTTTCCCACTTCATTGACTCAGCATCTAAATTGTGACTCGATTTCAGCAAATAATGTTCGTGTGATATCTGTATTGTATGAATGAATACTCTTTGATGTGTACGCGAAATAGTGCTAAATTATACAAGGCGGATATTTATGGATGGATTTAAAAGGTTGAACATTGTCCCACAGAAATCGTGAGTAGAATTGGCTTGAGTTGGTACACACTCTGCAGTAACATGTATCAAATGGGTTCTAGTCCCGGAGGGGCGAGACATTTCGTGTGTGTGTGTGGGGGGGGGGGGGGGGGGGGGGGGGGGGGGTAGGGGGCGGGGCATGTGGGGGGAATCCAGCATGCCTGTAGTTCTGCCCAGGCATAATTCTGGGGTCTTCCTCCACCAATAATTAGCTGGACGTCGCCAATATGACATCAACGTTTTTCGTAAGTGATAGCACAAAGTACATTTACAACATAAATAGAATAACAGTTACATTCTGTAACATATACTCACTATAATACTGCAGATTTGGTATAAACATGCATGAAATATTCTGTTGTATTTTATAATGTTAGAAAAGTTTATACGGAAGCTGCAGTAACAACAAACTAACAGTTCAATCTGTAAAACACGCCCATGATTTTACTGCAGATTTTGTATTAACATGTATGAAATATTCTGTTGTATTTTGATAGTGAGACCGAAGTTTATACAAAAGTAACAAGTTATCAGGCTCTCAAATCGTCGTCAAGGCTCTTACCATTCACAAAATGAAACTGATTTCCCGATTGGTACTTACGTTCATGTGTCATTCTATGTTTTAAACCCAACGTCATTATACAAACACTATTCTGAAAACATTTATATATTACCAGTATATTCAAAAAACAAAACAAACAACATGTAAGTTTTTAATATATAAGCAAATATTTTGACTTTAATAACTATCAAATAAATATAAGTACAGTAATGATCAAACATTTTATGGTCAAATTTTAGTTTCCGCTCCTTAACTTATTAAACATTTGGTGCTTTTAATTGTTTTTACTGGATGCCAAGTATCCCACGCACATAGAAAAATGTGAATTCGGAACCACTTTAAAAATATGATTAAATTGAAAAATAGCAATACGAAAACCACACTATTATATTAGCAGTTTTTTTTGTTGTAGATTTACATTGTTTTCTTTACGTCTAAGAAAAGCACCATTTTCGAAATGAGTATGAATGTTGCTTTTCCTTTTGAGTTTTAGTGTGTCATTGTAAAATCTTTATTGTGTTAAAACGGTTGGCTAGTACACGAATTTCTTAAACATCTTTCGTTTGGACAGGCGGTACATACACTAGTAGGGATACATTTCTAGTCGACCAAATTCAAACTTAATATGACAAACTGCATCTATTGTATAAACAAAATATGTTTTGATTTGTTTAATTATCTAACGTGAAAGTGAGACAATTTTGCATGCCATATAACTTTTGGTAAAAGGGACTTGCGTCGAACTATTTTTTATTGATCTGCAGAAGAAAATACAGAGATCAGTTACAGGAAGCCACGTAATTTTCTACCACGTAATTTTCTACTTATACCTTGAGATACAGCAGTGACAATTTATAGACATTCGGGACGTTATTTTAAGTGGAATTGTTACATCACCATTTAAAAAAATAATGTTTGGTGCGTCTGATTCTACATACTGACAAATTCGTGTTCATGGACAAATGTATGTCGAAAAGCGATTTGTGTTTGTACATAGTGCTTTAAACTTATAGTAATCCATCATGACTGTCTCCCTCCTGGTAAAATCGTGTAGTCAGGAGGTAACTGCTTGGAGCGATGTGCAATAATAGTCTGGGCTAAATGATTAACATTTCGTGGATGGTGCGTAGTTTAAACCCAGGACCTTCCGATCCAGAGACCAACGTATTAACTGCATTACCACAAACGCAATGTGCGTATTGAGATACAGCACGCTTTTCAAGTTTAATTGTGACTCTGAATGAACTTGGAAACCACAAATAAAATTGTTCCAGCATCGTGTAAAGATGACCACATGCCGTGTCACAGAGAAAATGTGAGTAGAAGTATATTTGAGTTAATACAGAAATTGCAGTAACACATATCTTACATCCACGTTTTGTGTTTCGTTTCGCCAAGGACCTTCTTTGTGTGTGTAAAATGTGAATTTCATTGTAGCTGTTATTATTGAAACACACTTTCCAAACTGAGGCAAAAGCAAAATTAAATATAAAGATTTAAGTATGCATCAGAGCATTTTTAAGTTAACATTTATTTGTTTTAATGGCTTATCTTTTGAAAATATTAAGTGTTGTTAAATTTTGTTTCAACGTGTTTTCATCTGTACATATATTTGTACACTTTTATGTAAAAGTGAGAAACACTATTTTTGTTAATTATATAATGCATTACATAAACCAGTTGCTGCAACTTGTGTATTTACCAGACCTTTACTTTGTGTTAATTATCTAACATGAGAGTAAGCGTTTCTGCATGCAATTTAACATTTTGCTACAAAGGAATTGTGGTTAGTGATTTTATATTATTAAAAATGTTGCAGAAACTTAATACTTTCTAAAAGCCTGATTTGCATAGAGAACTACAACTGTTGTACAAGTATATATGTATTACTGTGCTGAATGTGGAATCTTAATGCATTCTACTTTTGAATAATTGAAGCTTTAAAAAACATACAAGTGAATTTATATTTATCTATTAGTTATAATAGTAGTTACAATTATTATGTAAACTAAAAGTTCTTGATTCTACACAAGCAAATATTTCTCGTATTCTGTTAATAAGTAAAATACATTGTACCTGAGAAATGTTTTATCAAAAGTACATATTGTTCAGGAATTTGGAACTAGGGAAATTAGAAGCGTCTTCAGCAAACTAACGCAATATATTTTCTTTTTGCCAAAAGTTTTGACGGGTTAAGTTATATCTTATTCAAATGTTAAATATTATAAATGTACACAATAAAGGGTTAAATGTTTCGCCTTGCTGTACTCCATAACAATTTTCATAACATGGCTTTCCAGACATATTTTATACTCCTTACAAATGGATAATATAACACTTGTCGGAATATCTACGTAGAACATATAAGATATTAACTTTATATATACGACGTTTTTAAAAACACGGTCAAATGCCGTTTTAAAGTCATTAACAAAGCAAACATAGTGGTGCTTTCTTGTGGTCTACAAGAAAACACAATGAACAAAATAATGTATGATGTGCTTTCATATGTAGGCCAATAGCAGTTTGACAGGGAAAATGATTCATTCGAAAAAGACGAAAATGCCAAATATTGATGACAAATATAACACGGCACCATATGACCTATATAAAGTGTCGATGTGCCGTAAACCCCCCAAAACAATAACAAAAATAACAGTCAATTACCGAGACGTCACTCAACAGGCACCGCCGAAAAAGGTAACAACAATTACCTGGCATTTTAAATTGTGTACGATTCCTTTTTTACTTATATCGTAACAATCTTGGAGTGTTTTTTTCATTAAAGCATTTGATTTGCATGGTTATTAACCATCGACTTTCTATAACTTCTTGTCTAAAAAGATATTTAAAAAAATGATCTGGGATGAGATGTCATATGATTGTTCCATATGCTTTTGAAAGAACCAACTCTTACTTGAAAGATAACTGTGTTAAATAGACATCTATCGTCACTTTTTTGTATGTACAATGGTCATAGTGAGCTGAAAGGTCCATAAACTGCTCACAACATGACTACCATTTTCAAAGATTTTAAAAGCAGCATGGTGTTTCTTCTGTCCTTGTTCTGTCTTCTATCACGCGTTATCAGCATGCGTCTCATCTACACTCAAGAAACCTATGTTGCTTCCGTATTTTTTGCAGTCTGCTTTTATTTGTAGTTTCTAGTTCTAATCCCTGAAGTTGGCTTTTCTCGATGATATATCAGATGTCTTTCTTTTGTCTACCGCGTGACCTTTCATAGATCTTTAGGATCCCTTGAATACTTTTTTTGCTGGTATGTTTCCTGGAAGTCGACACATATTTCATAGTAATGACATTCTCCTCATTTTGTTATTCCGCTCATTTCCTCATTGTTTATCCTTTCATATATCTCAATATTTAATCTGCATCGCTAGTTGATCTCTAATACTCTTCTAACTACTTCCCTGTGAAATATTTAATTTAAGTTCCACTTCTTTGTTTAATGTCCACAGTTCCCTATTATGCATGAAATTCAAACTAGTAACATATGCTGTGAATAATCTCATTATTTATTTCCTGAGTATAACGCTTATAAGGAGCGGCTCAGAGATTTGTCAAATTTCATAACTGGTTGTTTTGTCCTTTCGGTACCACCTTTTGTGTTCAACTTGTTACCCAGGTATTTTCATAATTTATGTCGTTCTTTCTTCGTCTTCTTATCTTGTATTTTTTAGTTTTGGTTTACTTTACTTTGAACATTCTTTTTCAGTGTTTTATTAAAGCATATCTTTCTTGATATGTGCTTTGTGTTAAGCACTTCTGAGAAAGCTGATTTGATCTGTTGGTAAAATGTTGACGAATATCAATTATAAAATGGGTGCACACATTTTGGCATGACAATAAATATGAATTATGCGTTTGTTGGCGAATAAAACTAACGTTTTATGATTTGTCGGACTCTTGTCGTTACGGTATATCGCGGCATCGATTCTGGAAATCCAATTACGCCGGTCAGCCTGGCGTCACCGAGTGATACACATAAGGTCGGTTTTGTTTTGTTTTGAACGTAAATGTTGCATTGTATTATATTTTTATGTCTACTATATTCTATATACATATTATTTGACTGAAATGGCTTTGCTTTTTTTACTTCCAAATAGAAATGATGATTAATTCTGTTGGGAAAAAAGTACAAGTACTCATTTCACTTTCAGATAAGTAGGACTAACATCGACTGATACCGGTCCTATTGGAAGCAATGGCACCAAATGATCATAGTTACAGTCCAACAGTAGACTCAATAGATCCCTAGTAAGTTCTTCTGGATGATTTATGTGTCTTTTACGGGAAAACATATACACAGTGTATTGGTTATATCTAGAAGTATATTATCAATCCTATTTCTCGATTTAATGGCACAATAACTCAATAAGTGCTATGAGACTCTTAATCAGGGCTTGAACTTGGCACCCATGGTTAACACCGGCCGCAATAGCTCAAAAGGTATAGCGTCGGCTTGCGGATCGGGAGGTCGTGGGTTTAAACCCCGGCCGGGTCAAACCAAAGACTTTAAAGTTGGTAGTAGTGGCTTCCCTCCTAACACTCGGGGCTAAGGGGACAGCTTTACGCCTGATTCGTCGGTGTCAGTATAATGAACCGGCCGGGTTCAGTCCTTAGGCACCTCATAAGTGTCTCTGTGCTATACTGATAGAAATGACGCTGCACAGTATCGGCAAAAATGCTGGCAAATCCCATCCCATCCATCCCATAGTTAAGACTGTAATTTTCTTCCTAACACTTCTAGTCAATGTGGTCCCTTTTAAACATCCCATAAGAGGTATTAAAAGTTTTTACAAAAGGGTCATTGAACGTTAGAAAATTCTGCTTGTAAGAGACACCTTTTAAAATTTGTACTTTGAAGATGACAAGAATCATACTAATTTGAAAAAAAAAATCAAATTAATGTAACTTACGACGGCCTTTGTTTCAATTAACTCACAATTAACACAGATGAATCATTGTTCTTTTGTAATACAATACTGTTTTATATTTGTCAAATTTTCTGTCATTGTTTATTATAAAATAATATACATTAATTTCAAATTAAAACAAATGGCAAACATCGGGCACGTTGCAAGGCCGAGTAGTTGATCGATTACATATCTCATCAGTATTTTTTTATTATCAGTATCAGTAGTTTTTTATATTTTGTGAAGGCAAATCTTTAGTTAAAAGTTTGTGAGTGTCGCAATTGTTTTAAAACTCGTCGCTTCAATTTTTACAAACAAGAGGAAATGTTTTAGTTAAATATTTAAGTGTGCATACTTATACCGAAAACAACACACTTTGGCGAGCGTAGCGAAGTTTGTAAAAGAGAATTGTGTAATTCTCTTTTCAAATAAAACAAAACTTTTTCACCAAATAATAAACTTTTAGATTGTTTCTAGACAGGTTATGAGAAAAAACGAAAGACACCGACATTTCACAAAAAAATGACAAATACTTTTGGATTATTTATACATTACAATATTGTATCTAAAACAAAAAGGTACAACAATTTAATTATCGAAAAGCTGCTTTTAACAAGCACTCGAACTTTTGAGTTATTTCTACAGAAGTTGGGGGATCTGAGATCTGAGGGAGACAACCAGATAGTTCACGGATGTGCGACATCCAAGGCGCCGCAGAGCGCTTGAAGGAAGGAAAATGAATGACAAACTTTTACGTCAATACTAGCGTATTTATTTTTATTAATTAGGGAAGCAAATAATTGTATTAAACGATAATTGCCGATGTTATTTTGTGTTACAATGATGTGTGTTTGAAAATGCATTAACGCATTGGCGTTCTCAGAATACACAGCTGTTGTCCTAGAACGCTCACTGAAACATTGCCAGACAGTCCCAAATTCCTACAGTTGCATACAACTCTATTTCCTCCATTCAATAACTATTCCTTAAGACACTCTGCTGTCGGCACAGGGAAGAGACGTCCTGGAGCATGGTCTCTACGACGTTTCTGTTCCCCTGGGGTGCGCTTAGGTACGTTTTACAGAATATTTCGAGTCAAAATTCAGTAATATCTAGGCATATTTACTAACATGCTTTAAACAAAAGACAGTTTTTTGTTTCACGTGAGAAGTTTGGCAGTCCTTAAATCGATGTTAAAGCTGGAATCTCCGTGGATGTTTTATGTCTGATTATATCTCAAATTGTGAGTAGGACACTGATAAATTGTAGATATAGTAAAGTTGTTTAGCAAGAAATAAAACGATAAGCATTTAAATCCCCTTTGCTTGTGTAATTGCTTCACTGACGCAGCAGTGGAAACACGTATCTTATCCTTATATCCTGTCATAAAGAGGTCTTAACAAAACAAAACTCGAAATTAAGTACATGGCCTTTCGACAATTTTTATCAACATACATTTTCAAACCATTTATTGACATATCGATAAGTCTTAAATTAATAATAACTTTAATATTAGTATATAATTTTATAACTTTAAATTAATAAGAACTTTTTTTCTTAAAAGTTTCATATGTTTACTTAACGGATCATAAACTTGCGAACCAGATATGCAAATATCATCCGTCCTTTAAAATAGGTAAATTTTGTAGAAACACAGCACTAGGCAACAATGTTTCTCGGTTGGGGAATCTCTCTTCACCATGCGTTGCCATTTTGTCGTGCTTATATGATCTGCAACGGAAATAGCATTTCCACCTCTTAACTCACTCTTCCCTTTAAATGCATTTTTGACTTTTTGAAAATATATTTTTTGAAATAATGTGCATTCCGGGGCCTAAAGTGCATATATGGAGTTACAGCCCTAGCACCATTAATTAAACATCGGCTTAATTATGAAAGGTGATAGCACAGACAAAAAATACATTTACAAATGGGATTATTTAGTCTAGTCTGACATTTAAAATTGAACTTTAAAGCTAGCAGATCATGTGGTTACAATAAAAAGCAAATAAGAATGTAGTTTGCTAGTGTGACTATTGAGTTAGCATTTAACATATATGGTAATTTTAGAATATCGACAACAGATGTTCCAATGCCCAGTTGTACTATTTTCTCTTTGATTTTGTTAATACAATAACGAGCAAAATCATATTTGTTCTTCAGAAGAAAATGTCCATCAATGTGTAGGTTTTGCTCTAGTTACCAGACTGGCAAAAGTTCACATAAATTCACGATTTTGTGAAAACTGAAATATTGAGCCTTAATTTAAATCATTAACATTCTTTAACATATATAAAGGACTATAAATAAATAGGAATACGTTTCAGTTTAATTAAACAAACATAACAAAAATTCTATTATGCCTAGATAAAAGAAAGTTGCTGTTTGTAAAAAAATTTCGGTAAAATGCATAAAAAAGCTGACGAGCGTCTAAAACATGCAAGTGTGTTCCATTCGCGTTTATTGTTTTTAAAACTAAAGGTGGTATCCTAATTTTTGTGTAAAATATCTATCAAACAAGATATAGTTATTTTACTTATATAAGCTGCATGCTGATATACCGAGATCTTGTAACATAAGGAGAAAAACGTGCCGCCAGATCGGTGGCTCAAACCTACCGAATGAATGAACCAGATCGTTTGCAAATTCTCTTCAAATTTCATGGCTAAACCTGGCAACATGAAATTTGTCCAAAGAATTCCTAATGTAGGCATACATTGTAAAAAATTACAAGCTCTTTTTAAGAAATTGTTTTAACGAACGCGCGCCATTTACGCTGAACGCCAATGTAACACAGATAGAAAAATGAGCATCAAGTGCTGGGGTCAAACCCGGGACCCTTCTCTAACAGGGCGAATGCTCAATCGATTGACTTTACCTAGTCGCTTACAAATTGTCTTCCTATCAAGCTTCTAAATTTGATAGGAAGTCATTAAATAGTAGATCATTAGCACTTTTCTTTGTTTCTTTTCTTTTTTTTTGGTAAATCCGGATCGTCTGATGCAATAAGTTAAGTTTGTATCAAGAGACCGGAATTTGTGTATTAGATATCAGAATTATATATATAAAAATAGACGTTGTTTTAAACTTTCCATTGTCAACGAATTATTCATTTTGATATGAAAGAGTTAATATGGCAAACTGTTTTGAAATATTGTTGAAATTCCCTGGTCCGCATCTACGCACGGCTCTTAAAATCCACAAATAAATGGGCCTAAATACGTAATTCACAATACATGTTATATGTTTATGGTTCCAATTTAAAAAACAAAAACAGGACACAACACAAAATATTTTTGGACATACTGTGTACAATAGTATAGGAGCCAAGCAATTTTTTATCTCGCTGTCAACTGGAAGGGCTATGCTACTACATATACACATATATATATATATACACGTAATCTTTATTCAATTCAATTAAAAGCAATTACAAATATCATTAATCAGTTAAATTGTAAAACTTTCGGTTGTACATTGCCACTCATATATTGAATTAAAAGAGACTGCAATACGTGTTAGCTTCTAAACTATTTTAACAAACAGACCAGCTCTCTTAGGTATATGAATGAAAATAATCTCAATAATGCACACCTATAGTTGGAAATACAAAGTCAAAATAATAAAAGAATTTCTTTTAATAAGTATTTTTTATCAAATATAAAACATATTTCGGGGTATCTTTAAAGTAAGTAAATGAACAATTAAGTTTCGACACCCCCCCCCGCCCCCCCCCCCCAAAAAAAAACAAAACAAAAAAACACAAAAAAAACAAAAAACAAAAAACAAACAAAAAAAAAACGATAAATTAAAAGGAACTGCCTTGATATTTATTTGCACATCTTTAAAATACTAAAATAGATTAAATCGGCTAGTGTGTTTACATGTACATTATGCTGCAACAGTTACAAAATCACAAAGGTTGTTGGCCGAATCTTTCAAAGATATAACTTCTCGGCTAGAGCAGACGAAGAAACTTACTTCCTTTCGGATGTCTTTATTACATTATAATTATAACGATGATTAAAATGTATGTTACATATTATAAAAATAACAAACATAATTATTTGCATAATTACTGTATTTTTGTTACTTTTATCCGGAACTGGTTTTAGTTTCATTGAGGTTTATTACATTTAAAATAATATAAATATTGCTTCTGTAACTATAATTATATTTTAAATGCATTAGGAATGTAACAGATAATTATCTACACACACAGCAGGACATTTTAATGTGGTATCCGAGAGTTTGGAACACACCTTTTTTTTCCCTAAAAAAACAACAACAAGTAAGTCATAGTTACCTGAAAATTTCCTGCAAATTGTTGTTTATTGATGCCCCAGGCTTGTGTGAACAGTGATGCATAAATTCACACTCGTCATTGCAAACATGTATTTTCTATCTGAGCCACGCTGTACAGATAACTACATTTTGACTGAAAAAACAACAATACAATTACACGTGACAACTTACTTTTGAGATAACATTATATATTAGCAGAGATAACGATCGCGCGTATTTATACATTTGGAAAGAATGAACGCTAAGAGTGATTTATTTCCCGGTTTAATGTCTAGCAATATATGTAGTGTTCACAATCGTCTTTACATGGACTAAAGGATTACTGTATGCACAAATTATGCTCACAGCAGTAGTAAGAAATTGTTACATGTTTTTGATTTAGGCAATCTTTCGGATACCACCTTTAAAATAATGGTACGGATACAGTAATTATATTCCAGTTTAAATCCAGCATATCGTACGCAGTCTACAACTTCAACATTTAAGAACACGAAGTTGTACATTTTAGGAATCTGATAGAATGTAAACTTTCTAAAAAAATATTTTTATAGATTCACGCCTGCTTATTTTAATTAATGTTAAATTTCACTTAAGGATTTTCATGTCTGGCATGGTGTGAGGCTGAACAAACCTACATTACCTCCCCTACTGAGATATACTGTTCTCCTTCGTTATGACACCTGGCTTTATAACCATAATCCACACCTGTTTTTTTCACCATAGCAAAAAGAGCAAAATGTCATTTTAATATTTATATCAGGTTTGTACACGTCTTCGGATACACGTCTTCGGATACAACTATTTGGTGTTTCTTCTTACATAGAGAACGTGTGTGTATTTAAACAGAACAGAATATGGTTATTCATAACACTTGTACATACATACATAGTATTTGATACAAAAAGCCCTGACATACAGTCACCCTGATGTAGGCAAAAACAATCAATATGAATAATAACTTATACATAAATTTTCTTATAAAAGGAGAGTAATGTTTCTTTAGAGAGGAAAATACTAAAATGTAATATCGATCTACAGATCGATTAAATTACTGCAATTACTTCTCACTTTAAATGTATGTTTAACAAACTGAGTAACATTAATAAGATTTTTTCTATGAGCTGAACTCATCATGCAACAAAATGTATGAGCTGACATTATACAATGGATAAATAACTACAAAATGATATATACCTTCAACATCTCCTGTATTACAAAATGTACATACCCGATTATTTCTCGGTAAAAAACTATTTGAATATATGTGAAAGCTTATTTGCTTAAGTACTAGTCTTAAACCATTTATGGCTTTCGTGTGTGCTGTACAAATGCTGTATATGTAGGACATATACATAAACGTGTGATATATTTCTTTATTCTTAACGTTTATCGCTCACATGGCGAGTTACCACCATATGTATTTAACATAATTATACTCAGTCAACTGCCATTATAAGTTTGCCCATCTCTTTATTAGAATTTACAACCAAAATATGTTAAGTCGGTTTTTAATAGGGCAAAAGCGGAAAAATTTCCTTTTGGTACCTTACCTTTAATCGTAAAGCAAAAAAACTTCCTTCATGGTGAGTTGCACCAAACTGTATAGCAGTTAAATAGCAACGAAATGTTAGATAAACTTACATGTACATATTAGTATATACGATAGTTCTCGTAGTTTAATGGTAATTGCATTGACGGTAATCGGATGCTGTTTTTATTTTTACTTGCCAAATTTTCGGCCAATAGTATATGGCGGAGGTTATCAGAAAAAAACATATCTGGTTATTTTTTTGTATGCAAACATTACCAAAAATGAGATGGAATATTTCTATCTAAGATTTATTACATAAATGCCGAGGTTTTCGCGTCAACTACATATTGTATGTACTTATATTAAAATATAGCTTCTTATCAAAGACTTTATTTCGCATTGATTTAAATAAATACCATTTGCGCAGTGCGTTGTTCCGTATCATGTTTTTTACGCAAAATTGTAGCCAGGGTGACTAAAATACGGATACTTAATTTCATTTTGATTTTTCAACCATCTGTACACTATACCTAAAGAGTGAATGTGCAACATGAAAGGTCGACTGGGTGAAGTGGGCCTTGTTAAACCATTATATCCTTAAACTAATCTGTATCATACATATTGCATAACCGTAGCTCATTTATCAAGCACGCCAGACATATTGAATTTTAAATACTGAACATAAAAATTCTTCGAATTCTGCTGTGTCACCGACGATCGTCAAATAGCCGATAATTCGTCAAATTTAACTGGCACCAATTCTATCGTGCATTCAGTTATCTTTCCGACTAATAGGCTTTAATGTTATTCTAGAACCATTTAGGACCTATATATCACTAAACATTGACGGCAAGTGCGTAACAACTGAGTACCCCTAATGGTTTGTCTTGCCTACACTGGGGGTCAACTCTCAACTAAATACACGTAAGTCTTCTGGCAAATAGTGCATATGCAGATCAGCCGTCTCTCTTCTGGGTGTTGTCTTGTCAGACTCTAGACTGTTTATTGCCGAGACTGGAAAAACAATTATGCACGTTTGCAGGTAGATGATCATGTAAGAAAAATATAAAAAAAATCGGTGTAGGTATTAGAAATATGTAGAATGAAAAGGGTTCAACTGATTGGACACTTATCCTTTGACGATGTACGTGTTATACCATATAATACTGAAAGGCAACCCTATCACTCACGCGTGTTCCGCATACTATCAAGCGGATTACTTGAAATGCCCTTGCTCATACCACGCTTATTTAGACGTTGTAGCAAACATTTTTGTCATATTTGCCAGTCGCGATAGTGTTGGTTTCGAGCAGTCCATATTAAGATGTGTACGGGTCTTATGCGTCTTCGGCTGTATGCCTGTACGCTTGCGCATTAATGTACGCGTGCGTTTCTACGTGTATAATGTGTCATAGGGTGTTAAATGTTTTATTGAAACAATCTTTTGTAGAAAACAACTAGAATGTGCATGTTTCTGAGTAAAAACCTTGCTTTAAGAGTTTTATTGAATTATTTTATACAAGTACATTAACTGTTTTGTAATGAAGATAACTTTAGCACTAAAAGGTACATAACTTAGTTAATAAGCAAGAGTTAATTGTCCCTTTTCAACTCTGACCGCTCGCCTGCACTGTTTAATGGTGGCCCTCGCACGTCTTTTCTTGGCTATCCGCGCAGGCGAATTTCAATATATCTGCAGACAATTATAATCTTGTAGTTTTGCTCTTATAAATATCTGCACATTGCCTTTTTGTTTTGCATTGTGGCATTTAGCTGTTTCAAATATAATCATAACAGCGGTAATGTCACCATGATAAGTATTGGAAACCTTGTTGATTTACCAACTGCTTTGTTTGTTTGTTTTTCTTATCAGTTGTAATTTGTAAAACTGTATTGTTGATATTTGTTGTAATATGTATTGTTTCTGTATTCTGCAGAAATAGTTGCAGAAAAATAATAACGTCTGGTCACATCTATTAGATGAAGTCGTGTTTGTCATCAGTTATCAACCCCCGATATCACATTTGCGCTCTTAAAATGTAAGCGCTTGTAAAGATGTAATCGCTTGTAAACAGTAAGTCCATGCGCGTTCATGTTTTACACTTATGTTTAAATGCGCTGCGCTCGTTACGTTTGTGCATGTGTACATATGTACATATATGTGTATGATTTTGAATGCGTGTGCGGGCGTATTTGCGTTCGTGCGCTCGTATTTCGTACGTGTGATTTATGTAAATGTGAGTTTGTATTTGCCTTTACATTTTTATGCATGTACTTTTGTAAAGATCGAAACGTTATTCGTTATGTAAAATAGTAAAACAAAATGTCAAGCTTTCCAGCTTGTAAGCTTCAACGGAAAAAATAATACAAAAAAAAAAAAAGAATACAACAGATTAATAATCTAGTTTCATGAATAAGGCACGAGGCCATCTGCATTGTACTGGCATGTCCTTTTAATTGCCTTTTTATGTTGGATACAACGCCATGGCATTATAACAGGTGTCGTAAATACAAATTCGAAACAAAGCTGGAAGGTCGTTTGTTAATTAAAGAAAATAGTTCTACTCACTAAGCCGTTTGCTTATAAATTATTATGTAATTTGATTATAATAACTCCCACACCTGGATCATATTATTTCACAAACAAGTAAGCAATGAATATAATATTTATTCCGAGAACTAACAAACTTAGGCCCTTCTTTCAGTAAAGATTTTTAAAGCTGATTTTTACTTTTAAGTATTAACACTGTTAACTTTGTCGGATATTTTACATATTCCTTTATTACCTGTTGTCATATAATCTCTTTGTCAATGGTGGTAAACAATAAGAAGTCGTTACACATTGTTTAGGAATTGAAACTCGCGTTTGAAAATAAGTTTGGGCATGTTCTAAATGAAAACTGAGAAATATTGCAAGTTGGACAAGAGGCCGCGTCGACGGATAACCACGATTGCCTTCATCTTTAGAACATCAAGAACGTATTATAAACTATTAAGAAGATGACTGTGAGTTTACAAGTTGTAGAAAAATCAAGAATTATTTACTTTTTCAATGATTTTAAAATGTAAGGAAAGCAAAATACACTTGTAAGCAAAGACTCCATATGAAGTTAATATTTGTTTTGAGTGTTTATTGATTAAAAAACTTGTTTTACGTGTAAATTGTTACTATGTTGTTTGTTCTGTTTTTTGTGGTCATATTGGAGACGTCCAGCTATTTTTTTGGTTTTAGGAAGGCCTCAGACTTATGTCTGGGTAAAACCACCGGCGCGCCGAAGGTCATCTGGAAAACCTCCCCACATTCCACACATTAAAGTTCTCGCCCGACCGGGTCTCGAATCCACGCAGTGAGGGGCCGAGGACTTACAAGTCAAAGGCACTTACCGCTCGACGCCATCTTTATTAAATTTTATTACGTGCAAAAAAAAAAAAACCTTAAAGAATTGGTGCATATAAAATGGAATTATTTTTTTTTCTAAAACGCACAAATTTAATTTTTGGCAAATTGCCTTTTTCAAGAGTTACACACAAACATATTCTCTTTACATATTTGCAAACGTTCATGTCCGCTGTCATATTAGAACAAGTAAAATGGATTGAAACGTCACATATGTCTTTGTAGTGGTCAGCCTTGCTTATATCATTTATTTTTTGAAGGTCTATATGAATCATTTCTGTTTTCGCTTTGAAAATGCTGCGGCATATAGACTCTATGTGCAAATAAAAAATTGGTGCAAGTTATTTTCAGCTTACATCACGAAATCTGCAACAGTCTGTCCGGTGACAGATCTTTTTGCAGACGGCACAACGGCGTTTAGATAATCGATAAATAACATAGTGAACACTTCTAATATTTTTTTTAAAGAAAGTCCATAGACATGATTTTTAGTTAATGTAAAATGTTTGTAACTTACTGGTAATTATAACGTAGATGTACATGATGGCGTTTATCAGCTAATAGGAAATGTTTGTAACTTAACGTAAAACATTACATCGATGTACATGTAGTGTTTTTACCGAGTGTGAAATGTAAATAATTTCAAGCAAATCATTATCAATTTATCGATTTTAAAATGTAAATAAGCTCAGGTAAATCATAGCGTCGATATATATGATAGCGTTTTTATCGATTGTGAAATAAAACTTACTTCAAGTAAATCATTGCGTCGCTGTACATGATAGCGATTTTTTATCGATTGTGAGATATAAATAACTTCAAGAAAATCATAGCGTCGCTGTACATGATATCGTTTTTATCGATTGTGAGATATAAATAACTTCAAGTAAATCATTGCGTCGCTGTACATGATAGCAATTTTTTATCGATTGTGAGATATAAATAACTTCAAGTAAATCATAGCGTCGAAGTACATGATAGCGTTTCTATCTATTGTGAAATGTAAATAAGCTCAGGTAAATCATAGCGTCGATGTACATGACTGCGTTTTTATCTATTGTGAAATGTAAATAAGCTCAAATAAATCATAGCGTCGAAGTACATGATACCGTTTTTATCTATTGTGAAATGTAAATAAGCTCAGGTAAATCAAAGCGTCGATGTACATGATTGCGTTTTTATCTATTGTGAAATGTAAATAAGCTCAGGTAAATCAAAGCGTCGATGTACATGATAGCGTTTTTATCTTTTGTGAAATGTAAATAAGCTCAAATAAATCATAGCGTCGAAGTACATCATAGCGTTTTTATCTATTGTGAAATGTAAATAAGCTCAAGTAAATCATAGCGTCGAAGTACATCATAGCGTTTCTATCTATTGTGAAATGTAAATAAGCTTAAGTAAACCATAGCGTCGAAGTACATGATAGCGTTTTTATCTATTGTGAAATGTAAATAAGCTTAAGTAAACCATAGCGTCGAAGTACATGATAGCGTTTTTATTTATTGTGAAATGTAAATAACTCCAAGTAAATCAAGGTTCGATGATCCCGGTCCGCGACATACCAATGATTTGAAAAAATGGTAGTAGTGTTCCTTCATTACTAACGCTAAAGCAATTATAAGCGTATTCCCATAACTGGTTGGTCCGGTGTCTGGATAATGTGATTGGGTTTGCCGATGTGTCATATGTTCACAGTGAAGGCAGCAATATATCTGCTTCTTTGCTAAGTTAATAATTATATCAGTATACATGTATTTAATCACAGTTCCCAGGACAATCACAAAATGTATCGTTTATTATTATTCATTTCAATAAACTTAAAGGTTCTTTTGTACAAATGTCTGACTTACGTTCCTCGGTTTCAAAACAATTTTCAAATGTTGAAATTTATAGTTTTCTAAATCTAACTTACCCTAATTGGACTTAAAGAAACTTTTACACCTTAAATTCAATTTCATTTGTATTCTACGAAACTATCCTATAATTAAGGATTACAAATAAGAAATAAATAATGAAAATGGTTTTAAATGGTTGAGAAAGGAGTTAAAACTCACTGGAAAATGAAGCGTCCAAGCTTTTTTACGACATATATACATCTTTCGCCGTACATATTTATTACGAGAATTTTTATCTAATCGTTTACCACTGTCAAAGGGTATTTAATAGTGTACTTTTTGTTCTGAGTAATGCTGAATATCTTAATATAAGTGTCACATTTTATGTTATAATATGCGCATGATTTTATTCGAAATATATTAGATCGATATCTCATTTCACAAGGGACGCCGGACATTTTGTTTGATAAAACAAGCCTCGCTTAATTTCAAAACCAGTGGGAATCTATTATTTCAGCGGTCTAATATAAAGAACCAATTATTAATAGTAATTAGTGCGGTAAGTTTCAAAGCGAATCAACATGGCTTGGTAACAAGCTTGCATGGAGTTCAAATTACTGGCATGATTTATCGCTGGGAGTTGTTTGTTAGAATCAAACGTGTTGTTAAATGACAATACAAAATACTTGGTTACAGTTAACACACTTAGCAGTTCATATTTTTATTAAAGACACGCATACTATATTTTTGCATCGTGTTTTTTCTATCGCCGACTCACACCTGATGTCGATATACAAGGCTGTCACGCGTGACATATTTGGGGTTTTATCACAGAAAATCGTGTTCCAGAGGGACAATTAAACCTAATTATTAATTGAAGATCGGTAATAACGTTCTTTTGTTACGACCGGTGTCGCTATTTAAGATTTGTTTATAAAAAAGCACGTTTGCTAAACGAAACGAAATGGTGTAATAGAAGGAACGAGCCAGCAACAAACTAGTACAATGTTTTATTTTTATAAACAAATAAATCTATGGCGTAACAAAATAATATCAAATATATCAGACATTATTTGAGAATGCAAAATAAATGTTAGCTTACAGTTTGTCCCTTTATGAGGTGTCCCTTTAATAGTCCAATTAATAATCCAACGTCGAATGATTCTGAAGAGTTTCGGTAGAATGTCCTCGTAGATACGCACGGTTGAAATAATCCAAAGGAAGAACAATACACGTATGTAATCAATATAATTCCAAATACAACACTTAAATATTTATATCACTGTAGAATATAATAAGTCCACGTAAGTTCAAAGAAAGAAAGATTTAATATAGAAGCTACCGAAAGGTCATTGGAAATATAAGAACTTAATGATGTATATGTCCTAACTCAAACTTAAATCGGCTAACAAGCCCTTATATAGACCGAAAGAATTTTTGGGACGCAGAAGTCTCCAGAACATTCACGAAACCCAGCTAAAAATAAACAAATGAATTTTCTAGCATGATCCTTTTCTTTCTAGCTGTTACTAGTACGCGAATGCTACGTCATGCGAAATACGTCATTAATACAACAATAAACAACCCCTTAACCTGACTAGTTTAACCTTAAACGCTGGTGTACTACTGTACATAACACTTTTTATTTTTATTACTCACTCTCGACTTCTTAATTAATTTGAAAGAACCAGTAATAAAGTAGTAATACCTAGAGCAATTTGCCCAAGACATCTGGTGGTAGAGTGCGAGCATGCGCCCCATTCCTATTGAACTATCACTAGAAGCTTATGTAGACACACATAAGTTAAATGTGAACATGACAAAACACTCCTAGACAAAACAGAAAAAAGACAGCAAAGACTATAGTATGGAATGTTCGTTGCTTTTCTTATCTAATTGTTTTACTGTGATTTTTTTCAGAGGAAAATATGTTTTTGTTAACAACACGAATTAATTCTTAGATTTAAATGTTACAATGAAGGGGAACAAACTCGGTTTCTTTCTTTTGTAATCTTATTTTTGTTTGAAACCTCGTCGACACTGCTTTATAATCAAAGCGGACTTTTAGACTTATTGGTGAAGAAAAAACCCAGACAAGTGTCTGCGGGTAAAACCCGTGTCAAAGCAGGCCATCTGACAAACTCATGTCCTGAAAGCTTTCTTCACAACTAGGTATCGAACCCACGCAGTATGGTCAGACAGGTTATTACAGGACTTAAGTCATGAACTAGATTTTATTCATCCCACAACTTGCCAGGCTCTTGCATATCAAAAGTTGTGGCATCTGTTTATAATGATATTTATGCTTTACACACATTTTTTCTAAAAATACTTACTTTCTTGATAACCAATATGCGAAGTATAATTTGAGTTCATTATTCCGACTCGTGCCTTTTCTAGGAGAGACGAAAAACCTGGATTAAACAAAAATACCCAATAAAAATGTAATACATCTTTAAATGCGAGTATAAATAGTTTTAATAAGCCCAAACGTGCAGTTTTATATAACAAACACTTTGTATGAGTTTGAAATAACAAAGCTGCACATCGTGAGCTCGTTTACAAACCCCTTCCGTGTGATAAAGACTTGGGAAAATTCACGCCCTCATCGAAAATAAAATCATAGATGATATAAACCATGCAAGGCTCTGTGACGCAGTTGGTTGAGCATTTGCCTGCGATGCAAAATGTCCCACGTTCGAACCATACAAAACCATTTTGTTTAATTTTACTTCTGGTATTTTTTCACTTGTAATAATATTACAAAAAATAAGTTATCTAGAAAATAATAAATAGATGTACACACTTCTCATTTTCTCTATCTTGTTAAAAATATTGTAAGAGTGAAAAGTGAATCGTAAACAGTGAAAAATGGAATCTCTGTACCTTAGGACCCTGTCAAAGCTATGTATTAAAATGTAATGTTAGAAGTCACGTTGTTCCTAGTGGAAAACAAAAACATGCCGTGACTATTGTGTATTACTAGGTACAGTCGCATAAACATACATTACCTCAGTGTGTAATCTGATCGTCAAGAAATATATAATTTTTTATCGGTATTTAAAATAGACACGAATAACAATAACGTTACCATAACAATATTGACGCCGGTGTAACATTTCTATTATATTTAACAATGGTTCAACTTGACACACTTTTATTCCACAAAGATGCCCACAAATACTAAATTTTGTTATTTATACAATTGATTAAATAGACTTGGTGCTAATAGCAATTCCAAAGTCGAAAGGTCAACGAACGACTTTTTTTTTAAGTTTTTCTTTTTTAATTTCAAGAGAAGGTAAAACATCGAAAAATAAGTTTTGTTGTAATTGGGTGTTTTTTTTATGTTGTTATTTGTTGTTGTTTTCTTTTTGTTTTGTTACATCACACCGACACAATTATGTTCATATTGGAGACATCCACTAATTATTGGTAGAAGAAGATCCCAGACGAATCCAGACTTATGTCTGGGTAGAACTCCCGCGCACCGCACTATTTTCTCACATTTATTGTTAAGAGTCAATTCATCTTTGTTATTGATTAAATATTTGAAGATGGAATTTTTGCCCCTGATTTAAGATAGACTTGTATTCGTTTGTTTATTTGTTTGTTTATTGTTGTTTTAAATACATCGCAGCGACCAATTAGGATCATTATAGCGATGTCAATTTGGTGGAGAAATACACAAGTCTGGATAGGAACAACGGCGTACCGCTCTATCCCACAGTAAGTCCTTTGCCCAGATCGAGACTCGAACACACGCGGTGAGAGTCTTACGGTCAAAGGAGTTACAAATCGACAGGCGCTCCACGTACCCTTAACCTTGAAAATTTCGCGAAAAAAAGAACTCCACTGTTTTGGCGACTTTTGAATTAAAAATTATTGTATTAAAAACATAAAACAGTGGGTACCATTTTGATAGGTCTAATAAAGATTTATGCTTAGAAATATCCAGCTAACAGCTTAATAATAATTGGTTAAAATCGTAGTATTTCTTGTATTAAGATTCTGATTACTTATCAATTAATCAATTTCTCCAATTTTTGAAATGGTGTATGACTGAAACTCACCTTAATTAACAAAAGAATCCATACTTAAAACTTTTACCAGTACCTATAATTCTGTATAAACAAATGCTCATTGTTTTTATTGTATACACGTAAAAGGTACTCATATCTTTACTGAAAATGACACTACCAAAGAACGGTTACTTTGCATTATAATAATATTGGACAATATACTCAAAACAAAACGTGCAGTGATGTTGAATTTTTATTTTTTCTATTTTTATTCTTTGTATACGTTATGGTTATGTAATGTAATAGGAAACTGGGCCATGCTTTGTGCAGCAAACAAAATCCGAGAAAAGTCACGTGCGCAGCCTCTCGTGACTTTGCTTTTGATTCTTATAATTGAGCAATGTCTAAAAAATCATCAAAGAAAGCGAAAAAGAAATACTCAATTAATATGAGGTTAATAGCCCCGCCAGTTTCAATATAAACACAATTTCAGTAAAATTAATTACATTTAGCATTGATGATCATGTTTAGGCATTACTATTAATACGTAGAACCATGTGTCATAGTTCATATACAACAAGTCAGCAAAGAAATGTCGTCTTTTGTAGCTATTTCATTTACCTTTCATGTGAATACCTTTGTCTTATGATTTTTTTCCTTTTTTGTGTGTTTTTGTTTTACCTTTAATCTATGATGATGTATTCATAGGGCCTTGTCGATTTTTTCTTACGGTCATGTGCTTAATTATCCAAATTCCTTGCGGACATATTCTCCACTTTTACCAATTTTACGACAACAAACAAACAAAACATAACAAAAAGCAAACAAAAACACACACAAACAACACCAAATAAACGTAAACCATATGACATTATTTTGATATGTCCAACATACACAGGACTACAAAATATGACATTAGGATAAAAATATATCAAACAGATTAAAAAAAAATATTTACATAATAAATTTGGTCAGATTATCATACTGTATGTATTTTTACCCCATACTGTGTATATAATATCTAATCATGTTTTATTCTTAAATCGAATATGTTCAGCACAATTTAAGAGATTTTTTTTTAAATATTGTAAGTCATACTTTTACTGTGCATTTGGATAAATTGTAAACATGAAAAGTGCTTAAAAATGCACAGAAAAGGTAATGGCTATAACAAAAACACACGCACAAGCACGCACACACACACACACGCGCGCGCGCCCGCGCACACGCACACACACACACACACAAAAAAAAAAACGAGCACGAAACCCGTTTTTTTTTCTTTCCATATTTGAATTCATCATACATTTTGTCGATAAACATCGTTTATTTAAACCTAAGTATAAATATAAGCAGTAAACATGCACACATTTCTCCAGAACAGGGGTATGTATGATTTTGACAAGATTAAAGAGGTCTCATTAGTTGAATTGTGAATCAAAATCAGACCGATAGAGGTTTCATTAGCTGTGTCGGTCAGTTTTTTGTGCCACACAAGTTCCATCCCAAAATGAGTAAAAACGAACCCTAACAACACTATATCGCAAATGCTAAGCAATATCAATTTTACACAGTCAATTTTCTATCTTAAATATGTGCGCGGTTTAAATCTTATGCGGTCTAAATCAACGCTTTTCAAATCTGTGCGTGTTTAAATATGTGCGGGGTTTAAACTGGTACTCTGTTTATATCTGTGTGCGGTTTGAATCTGAGCGTGGTTAAAATCTGTGCGTTCCTTAAACTGCCTAGAAATATCTATCAATCACACAACTGTACATGCAGATATGATATTGCCCAATGTTATCTCGATAGGATCATGTGCTGATAGTAAAGACAGTCGCCGTCAACAGTGATTTTGACATAAATAACTGAAAAATATGGCATGACGCTGTACATCCTATTTGGAATTGCTTTCTACTGAATGAGAGTTTGTGTTGCTTCTAGGATGACAAACAATAACTTCTGAAAATGCCACACCAAGGCTCATCAACTGTGGTTGGCAATGATATATTATATGTCAACGCTTTAAGCGCTTCACAGGTGTCTAGCACGAATATTATTATTATATATGTTCATAACACTTCTACCGAAAGGTCATTGGAAATATAAGAACTTAATGCTCTTGTGAAATTCATTCGATTTAAAAACGTCGTGTTACGTGCACTTTAAGGATTGACATTTCAGAGGGTTTTGTCTTTTTCGTTTAGATCATTTGGTATTAAATGAAATACTGACAAGATGCTATTACCATTGACCCATGGCTATTAAAATATACATTTACAGATTTATTTTATGTTGTTATGTTGTTCATTTTCGACAGATTTCCATGCATAAAGGTCATTTTAATCTTCCTTTGGTAACACCCTTTAAAAATGTCAAAATGTGTTTAACATGAACCTCTCTCGCAAACATAAATGTTTTATGTACACTCAAAGATAAACAAAAAGATTTTTATGTTTCGAGAAACAAAAACATTGCACAATGTAAAAGACATGATAAAAAGAACAAAATGCACGTGGTACAAAAAACAAAGGGTTTTTTATGTAACATTGTAGTAAGTAGAATATTATGAACCATGGCTATATAACATCATATCGTTGTTGGAACATTTCCATAACAACAGTTTAGAGTTTATTTTCTGGGTAATGTCTGACAAAAAGGTTTCATTGTTTACTTATTTTGTTAAAAGCGTCCACATTGGAATATTGGTTTATTACATGTTCTTTAATAAGCAATATATTTATAAAAATGTAATAAAATTAATTTTTACACGTGCCTTAAAAGTTTGAATATAAAAATCAGTGTAAAGTGCGTGATAAAAAAAATAACAAAGAAGTTTTCTTCGAAAACTGTGGTGAACTTGATGTTGTTTTTTAAATTGTTTCATTGCATTATGTAGTTACATTATGTATCTCTCCCAATACCTAAAAGTGCAATGGACATAACTTTCAGGGCAGTAATATACAGCGGGAGCTTTTTTTGCTGTGTAATAGCAGGTGTTAAAGAGGCAATGATTCAAATAAAAAAAAGCTTATTGTTACACTTTTAAAATGTGTTTTCTCATTTTATTAAAAGATAATCAATAATAAACTTGAAGATAAGTAATCCACTACGTAAGCATCCTATAAAATTGACGTTTAGAGACGTTATCTACAATAGAAGCATTCTATTACAGTGACGTTTAAAGACGTTATATTCTATTGGGGCATTCTATAGTAGTGAAGTTTAGCGACTTTTTACCTATTTGAGCATTGTATAATGGTGACATTAAGAGACTTGATCGACTATGGCATCATTCTATTAAAGTGATGTTTAGAGACGTTATATTCTATGGGAGCATTCTAGTTTAGAAACGTTTAGAGACGTTATCTACAATAGAAGCATTCTATTACAGTGACGTTTAGAGACGTTATATTCTATGGGAGCATTCTGTAGTAGTGAAGTTTAGCGACTTTTTTACCTGTTTGAGCATTGTATAATGGTGACATTAAGAGACGTGATCCACTATGGCAGCATTCTATTAAAGTGACGTTTAAAGACGTTATCCCCTATGGCGGCATTCTTTAATAGTAACGTTGAGAGACGTTATCGTCTATGACAGGATTCTATTATAGTGATGTTGAGAGACAGTATCACCTATGGGAGCATCCTATTATAGTAACGGTTAGAAACGTTATCATCTATGGGATCATCCTATAAAAGTGACGCTTAGAGACATTATCCCCTTTGGGAGCAGTCTAGCAAAGTAACGTTTAGAGACGTTATATTCTATGGGAGAATTATATTATAGTGACGTTTAGGGACGTTATCTTCTATAGGACCATTCCATAAAAGTGACGTTTAGAGACGTTATTCCCTATGAAAGCATTCTATTATAGTGACGTTCAGAAACGTAATCCCCTATGGAAGAGCAGTGTATTATAGCCACATTTCGAGACGTTATCCCCTGTGGGAGCATTTTCTTGTAGTAACTTTTAAAGACGTTATCTTCTATGCGAGCATTCTATAATAGAGACGTTTAGAGACATTGTCTTCTATCGGAGCCTTCTATTATAGTGTCGTTTAGAGTCATAATCCCCTATGTGAGCTTTCTATAACAGTGACGTTGAGAGACGTTATCCGCTATGAGAGCATTCTATTATAGTGACATTTAGAGACGTTATCCGCTATGAGAGCATTCTATTATAGTGACATTTAGAGACGTTATCCGCTATGAGCGCATTCTATTATAGTGACATTCAGAGACGTTATCCGCTATGAGAGCATTCTATTATAGTGACGCTGAGAGACGTTATCCGCTATAAGAGCATTCTATTAAAGTGACGTTTAGAGACGTTATATTCTATGAGAGCATTCTATCATAGTGACGTTTAGAGACGTTATATTCAATGGGAGAATTCTATTATAGTGACGTTTAGGGACGTTATTTTCTATAGGACCATTCTGTTATAGTGACGTTTAGAGACCTTATATTCAATGGGAGAATTTTATTATAGTGACGTTTAGGAACGTTATCTTCCATAGGACCATTCTATTATAGTGACGTTTAGATACGTTATATTCAATGGGAGAATTCTATTATAGAGACGTTTAGGGACGTTATCTTCTATGGGACCATTCTATTATAGTGACGTTTAGAGACGTTATCCGCCATGAGAGCATTCTATTAAAGTGACGTTTAGAGACGTTATATTCTATGAGAGCATTCTATTATAGTGACGTTTAGAGACGTAATATTCTATGGGAGAATTCTTTTATAGTGACGTTTAGGGACGTTATCTTATATAAGACCATTCTATTATGGTAACGTTTAGAGACGTTATATTCAATGGGAGAATTCTATTATAGTGACGTTTAGGGATGATATCTTCTATAGGACCATTCTTTTAAAGTGACGTTTAGAGACGTTATCCCCTATGACGGCATTCTTTAATAGTAACGTTGAGAGATATTATCGCCTATGACAGGATTCTATTATAGTGACGTTGAGAGACAGTATCACCTATGGGAGCATCCTATTATAGTAACGGTTAGAAACGTTATCATCTATGGGAGCATCCTATAAAAATGACGTTTAGAGACATTATCCCCTTTGGGAGCAGTCTAGCAAAGTAACGTTTAGAGACGTTATATTCTATGGGAGAATTCTATTATAGTGACATTTAGAGACGTTATCCCCTATGTGAGCTTTCTATAACAGTGACGTTGTAAGGGGTTATCCGCTATGAGAGCATTCTATTATAGGGACATTTAGAGACGTTATCCGCTATGAGAGCATTCTATCATAGTGACGTTGAGAGACGTTATCCGCTATAAGAGCATTCTATTAAAGTGACGTTTAGAGACGTTATATTCTATGAGAGCATTCTATTATAGTGACGTTTAGAGACGTTAGATTCAATGGGAGAATTCTATTATAGTGACGTTTAGGGACGTTATCTTCTATAGGACCATTCTATTATAGTGACGTTTAGAGACGTTATATTCAATGGGAGAATTCTATTATATCGACGTTTAGGGACGTTATCTTCTATAGGACCGTTCTATTATAGTGACGTTTAGATACGTTATATTCAATGGGAGAATTCTATTATAGAGACGTTTAGGGACGTTATCTTCTATAGGACAATTCTATTATAGTGACGTTAAGAGACGTTATATTCTATGTGAGAATTCTATTATAGTGACGTTTAGGGACGTAATCTTCTATCGGACCATTCTATTATAGTGACGTTTAGAGACGTTATCCGCTATGAGAGCATCCTATTATAGTGACGTTGAGAGACGTTATCAGCTATAAGAGCATTCTTTAAAGTGACGTTTAGAGACGTTATATTCTATGAGAGCATTCTATTATAGTGACGTTTAGAGACGTTATATTCAATGGGAGAATTCTATTATAGTGACGTTTAGGGACGTTATCTTCTATAGGACCATTCTATTATAGTGACGTTAAGAGACGTTATATTCTATGTGAGAATTCTATTATAGTGACGTTTAGGGACGTTATCTTCTATCGGACCATTCTATTATAGTGACGTTTAGAGACGTTATCCGCTATGAGAGCATCCTATTATAGTGACGTTGAGAGACGTTATCAGCTATAATAGCATTCTTTAAAGTGACGTTTAGAGACGTTATATTCTATGAGAGCATTCTATTATAGTGACGTTTAGAGACGTAATATGCTATGGGAAAATTCTATTATAGTGACGTTTAGGGACGTTATCTTATATAAGAACATTCTATTATGGTAACGTTTAGAGACGTTATATTCAATGGGAGAATTCTATTATAGTGACGTTTAGGGACGATATCTTCTATAGGACCATTCTTTTAAAGTGACGTTTAGAGACGTTATCCCCTATGACGGCATTCTTTAATAGTAACGTTGAGAGACGTTATCGTCTATGACAGGATTCTATTATAGTGACGTTGAGAGACAGTATCACCTATGGGAGCATCCTATAATAGGAACGGTAAGAAACGTTATCATCTATGGGAGCATCCTATAAAAATGACGTTTAGAGACATTATCCCCTTTGGGAGCAGTCTAGCATAGTAACGTTTAGAGACGTTATATTCTATGGGAGAATTCTATTATAGTGACATTTAGGGACGTTATCTTCTATAGGACCATTCCATTAAAGTGACGTTTAGAGACGTTATTCCCTATGAAAGCATTCTATTATAGTGACGTTCAAAAACGTAATCCCCTATGGAAGGGCAGTGTATTATAGCCACATTTCGAGACGTTATCCCCTGTGGGAGCATTCTATTTTAGTAACTTTTAAAGACGTTATCTTCTTTGCGAGCATTCTATAATAGAGACGTTTAGAGACATTGTTTTCTATCGGAGCCTTCTATTATAGTGTCGTTTAGAGTCATAATCCCCTATGTGAGTTTTCTATAACAGTGACGTTGAGAGACGTTATCCGCTATGAGAGCATTCTATTATAGTGACGTTGAGAGACGTTATCCGCTATAAGAGCATTCTATTAAAGTGACATTTAGAGACGTTATATTCTATGAGAGCATTCTATTATACGAGTGACGTTTAGAGACGTTATATTTTATGTGAGAATTCTATTACAGTGACGTTTAGATACATTATTTTCTATAGGACAATTCTATAATAGTGACGTTTAGAGACGTTATATTCTATGGGAGAATTCTATTATAGTGACGTTTAGGGACGTTATCTTCTATAGGACCATTCTATTATAATGACGTTAAGAGACGTTATATTCTATGGGAGAATTCTATTATAGTGACGTTTAGGGACGTTATCTTCTATAGGACCATTCTATTATAGTAACGTTTAGAGACGTTATCCGCTATGAGAGCATACTATTATAGTGACTTTGAGAGACGTTATCCGCTATAAGAGCATTCTATTAAAGTGACGTTTAGAGACGTTATATTCTATGAGAGCATTCTAGTATAGTGACGTTTAGAGACGTTATATTCTATGGGAGAATTCTATTATAGTGACGTTTAGGGACTTTATCTTCTATAGGACCATTCTATTATAGTAACGTTTAGAGACGTTATATTCAATGGGAGAATTCTATTATAGTAACGTTTAGGGACGTTATCTTCTATAAGACCATTCTATTAAAGTGACGTTTAGAGACTTTATTCCCTATGACAGCATTCTATTATAGTGATGTTCAGAAACGTAATCCCCTATGGAAGGGCAGTGTATTATAGCCACATTTCGAGACGTTATCCCCTGTGGGAGCATTCTATAATAGAGACGTTTAGAGACATTGTCTTCTATCGGAGCATTCTCTTATCGTGTCGTTCAGAGTCATAAACCCCTATGTGAGCTTTCTATAACAGTGACGTTGAGAGACGTTATCCTCTATGAGAGCATTCTATTATAGTGACGTTTAGAGACGTTATCCGCTATAAGAGCATTCTATTATAGTGACGTTGAGAGACGTTATCAGCTATAAGAGCATTCTATTAAAGTGACGTTTAGAGACGTTATATTCTATGAGAGCATTCTATTATAGTGACGTTTAGAGACATTATATTCAATGGGAAAACTCTATTATAGTGACGTTTAGGGACGTTATCTTCTATAGGACCATTATATTATAGTGACGTTTAGAGACGTTATATTCAATGGGAGAATTCTATTATAGTGACGTTTAGGGACGTTATCTTCTATGGGAGAATTCTATTATAGTGACGTTTAGGGACGTTATCTTCTATAGGACCATTCTATTATAGTGACGTTAAGAGACGTTATATTCTATGGGAGAATTCTATTATAGTGACGTTTAGGGACGTTATCTTCTATGGGACCATTCTATTATAGTGACGTTTAGGGACGTTATCCGCTATGAGAGCATTCTATTATAGTGACGTTGAGAGACGTTATCCGCTATAAGAGCATTCTATTAAAGTGACGTTTAGAGACGATATATTCTAAGAGAGCATTCTATTATAATGACGTTTAGAGACGTTATACTCTATGGGAGAATTTTATTATAGTGACGTTTAGCGACGTTATCTTCTATAGGAGCATTCTATTATAGTGACGTTTAGAGACGATATATTCAATGGGAGAATTCTATTATAGGGACGTTTAGGGACGTTATCTTCTATGGGAGAATTCTATTATAGTGACGTTTAGGGACGTTATCTTCTATAGGACCATTCTATTATAGTGACGTTAAGAGACGTTATATTCTATGGGAGAATTCTATTATAGTGACGTTTAGGGACGTTATCTTCTATGGGACCATTCTATTATAGTGACGTTTAGAGACGTTGTCCGCTATGAGAGCATTCTATTATAGTGACGTTGAGAGATGTTATCCGCTATAAGAGCATTCTATTAATGTGACGTTTAGATACGTTTTATTCTATGAGAGCATTCTATTATTGTGACGTTTAGGGACGTTATCTTCTATGGGACCATTCCATTATAGTGACGTTTAGAGACGTTGTCCGCTATGAGAGCATTCTATTATAGTGACGTTGAGAGACGTTATCCGCTATAAGAGCATTCTATTAATGTGACGTTTAGAGACGTTATATTCTATGAGAGCATTCTATTATAGTGACGTTTAGAGACGTTATATTCTATGGGCGAATTCTATTATAGTGACGTTTAGGGACGTTATCTTCAATAGGACCATTCTATTATAGTAACGTTTAGAGACGTTATATTCAATGGGAGAATTCTATTATCGTGACGTTTAGGGACGTTATCTTCTATATGACCATTCTATTATAATGACGTTTAGAAACGTTATATTCTATGGGATCACTCTATTATAGTGACGTTTAGGGACGTTAACTTCTATGGGATCATTCTATTATAGTGACGTTTAGAGACGTTATTCCCTATAAAAACATTCTATTATAGTGGCGTTTAGGGACGTTATCTTCTATGGGAGAATTCTATTATAGTGACGTTTAGGGACGTTATCTTCTATGGGACCATTCTATTATAGTGACGTTTAGAGACGTTATTCCCTATGAAAGCATTCTATTATAGTAACGTTTAAAGACATTATCTTCTATGGGACCATTCTATTATAGTGACGTTTAGAAACGTTATCCGCTATGAGAGCATTCTATTAAAGTGACGTTTAGAGACGTTATATTCTAAGAGAGCATTCTATTATAATGACGTTTAGAGACGTTATATTCTATGGGAAAATTTTATTATAGTGACGTTTAGCGACGTTATCTTCTATAGGAGCATTCTATTATAGTGACGTTTAGAGACGATATATTCAATGGGAGAATTCTATTATAGAGACGTTTAGGGACGTTATCTTCTATGGGCGAATTCTATTATAGTGACGTTTAGGGACGTTATCTTCTATAGGACCATTCTATTATAGTGACGTTAAGAGACGTTATATTCTATGGGAGAATTCTATTATAGTGACGTTTAGGGACGTTATCTTCTATGGGACCATTCTATTATAGTGACGTTTAGAGACGTTGTCCGCTATGAGAGCATTCTATTATAGTGACGTTGAGAGACGTTATCCGCTATAAGAGCATTCTATTAATGTGACGTTTAGAGACGTTTTATTCTATGAGAGCATTCTATTATTGTGACGTTTAGAGACGTTATATTCTATGGGCGAATGCTATTATAGTGACGTTTAGGGACGTTATCTTCTATGGGACCATTCCATTATAGTGACGTTTAGAGACGTTGTCCGCTATGAGAGCATTCTATTATAGTGACGTTGAGAGACGTTATCCGCTATAAGAGCATTCTATTAATGTGACGTTTAGAGACGTTATATTCCATGAGAGCATTCTATTAAAGTGACGTTTAGAGACGTTATATTCTATGGGCGAATTCTATTATAGTGACGTTTAGGGACGTTATCTTCAATAGGACCATTCTATTATAGTAACGTTTAGAGACGTTATATTCAATGGGAGAATTCTATTATCGTGACGTTTAGGGACGTTATCTTCTATATGACCATTCTATTATAATGACGTTTAGAGACGTTATATTCTATGGGTGAATTCTATTATAGTGACGTTTAGGGACGTTACCTTCTATGGGATCATTCTATTATATTGACGTTTAGAGACGTTATTCCCTATAAAAGCATTCTATTATAGTGACGTTTAGGGACGTTATCTTCTATGGGAGAATTCTATTATAGTGGCGTTTAGGGACGTTATCTTCTATGGGAGAATTCTATTATAGTGACGTTTAGGGACGTTATCTTCTATGGGACCATTCTATTATAGTGACGTTTAGAGACGTTATTCCCTATGAAAGCATTCTATTATAGTAACGTTTAGGGACATTATCTTCTATGGGACCATTCTATTATAGTGACGTTTAGAAACGTTATCCGCTATGAGAGCATTCTATTTTAGTGACGTTTAGAGACGTTATCCGCTATAAGAGCATTCTATTAAAGTGACGTTAAGAGACGTTATATTCTATGAGAGCATTCTATTATAGTGACGTTTAGAGACGTTATATTCTATGGGAGAATTCTATTATAGTGACGTTTAGGGAGGTTATCTTCTATGGGACTATTCTATTATAGTGACGTTCAGAAACGTAATCCCCTTAATGTAAGTCTGTATATTGAGTTTTATATGTCGCAACTAACGATGATCCTGTCAATGACATGTTTTGTGATATTTCGTAATTTTTATCGTAAAACGAGAATTATATATAATAGCATTACTAAATTACATTTTTCTTGTGCGAGTTTTGCCCTCTCGCTGCGGTTCCACTGCCGTTCGGGAGTAATAGAATCAGTTTATTACATTTGTTCTTGCGCGAGTTTCGCCCTCTCGCAGTTGTCTCCTGCCGCACTTTCGTTTCCTTACCATTTTATTGCTTAATTCTTTTTCCATCAACATGTTCATATACGTATATATATATATATCATTTTATTTGTTTGTCTCGCCACGTATTTTTTCTTTGAACTCCATGTGAACAAACCAAAAAATACATGTCAGCTGTATTTACATAATGTAATCAATATTATATCCTCTAAAGCTTTACAATGCCTTTTTTTATTCTATTTCTTGTATATGATTGTGTGTTATATTATATTCTGTATATCGCGATGACAGAAGTTCATGTGCGTTCATAAGAATCAATATGTCATCATCAAATAACGACACCGACACAAGTTGAAAGGGCGGATGTGGACAAAAGATCCATTTACAGATTCTTCGCCATCAGCTCATTAGTTTAGAATTCTTTTCAGACCCCAGAAAAAAAAAGAGAAATTAAAAAAAAAGATGTAAGTTTTACGCACTTACCCACAGAACGTCTTAGAGCTGCCCAGTGTTCCAATTAGCTAAATGTCTTTATGCTTCGTATGTTTTTCTTTTCTCTTTTAGGGGGCAATGCTTGTTGTTTTGTATCTATTGTGCCACTGTCATGGTTCTTTCTTTAATCTGTCAAGAAACATAAACCTTTGGAACACATGACCATCAGACAACCACAGGCTATTCCTAACCAGGAGAAAGCAGCCTGAACTAGATACATTATTGTGTTTAAATGTCAACATATAATGTCTGGGCTCAGCACGAATCTTCGGCTTTAACAAAAGTTTTATTTTCAAAACTAACGCGTCGAATCTTACACAATACTTGGCTTTGTTCGTTTCTGGGAAATTAATTTTGTAATTTAAATTTTGATTCGATAGAATTACTGAGAGATACTTTTTTAACTTTGATATCACTGTCTTGTATGGATTTTTTGTCTGTTTAAGTAGATTTTCGTTTGCTGTTTTTGTTAAATCCATCACCACGCACATTGGTTAATTGAGGTATATGCTAAAGAGTCTATTGATCGAGGTCCTGCTGGACGTTGTGTGCGAAAATTCCGAAAACGCCAGAAGCTTTTATCATTTACAAGAAATATCTCTGAATATGCAGAAATACTTTCAGCCATTACAGACTTTATCAGTGGCATTGATTTTAATGGTCTACAGCGGTCTACGCGTAGTCATGAACTTGCTTATAATTTTCCACTTTTGTTTTTATTTTTCATACTTTTGTATTTAATCCATATCGTTTATACCTGCGAGGTGTTTGTTTCAGATGTTCCACGGTAGCCGATATTGGTCGTTTCTCCATTCCTGATCCAAGTCCTAAATAAAATTGGATTGTTCACCGATTTCCTAAAATCTGAATTCTTTTTAAAATCCACAATTATCCACAGTTTTCTGAAAATGACGATATTTTAACTATCAATCCAAATACACTAGTTGTAATCCAAAATCCGAATTCGAAAACGTTTAAGTTCGTTCATGACCCTTAATTCGTAAATGACGGCAAAAGAAGTTCGACTCGAAAGAGAGGAAAGCCAGTTTTGTCACATTGAACCCCAATCTCCCATGCAGAGTTGTCGTTCGTTCCTCTCTCAGACACCTCTGCAATTGGCTCACGTCAAGATTTTTGACGGAAATTTTAAAGTGTTATTTTAAGGATATTTTCAAATTAAAATAATACTTCTACATAAAATGAATAAACATCTACTGAAAAAGACATATATTAAAGTAAATAATTAAAGATATTTAATTAATTCAAACGCACTATTTTTGGAAGAATAACATAGTGATATTAATGCGCATTTGTAAATAAACATGGACGTGATCCACGAGGCAGTTAAGAAATACGACAAGAACTTGGTTTTAAAAGATAAACAGAGGGAGGCATTGACCTACGTGGTTAAGAGCAAATGTGATCTTGTCGTTAGACTTCCCGTTGGGTATGGTAATTTCTTGAGTTCTTGTTTCTACAAATAAAACAAACAACTTCCCGTTTTACCGGTGTCACCATCTTTAATATCATGAGAGATTTTGAAAGTCACGTGGATCGAAAGTAGTCCCGACATTAAGTGAGCCAATAACAGAGGTGAATGTATGAGCCGATGGTAGAGAGTGATTGAACCCATCCTCCATAAACCATTCGTCATAAAGTCGGGACCTTTTCGGCGGTATCCAACAGTTTGCCAACATCACAAACATGTAATAATACCTTATCACTGTCTAGATGAATATGGGCATAAATTCTTCGCAAACTCGTAAGTAAGTGTAAATAAAGATGCTTGGCAGTACACGTCGTTAAATAAATAACGCTACATGTTAAACCTTTCCAAATCTATAAATTTGCCGATGGTGATTTCAGCTAAAAGACATCGACGTCACAACGCATTGCATAATAATAATATATAATGAAATTTTAATAGTATGTTATCATAAGGTTTTTTAGTATAAATATATCTAGCTGTGCAATGTGGCTCAGATAGGAAGTACGTGTTTGTAATGACGAGTATGGTGTTTGACCTCTTTTTTTCATACATATATATACATATATATATAGGGCATTAATAAACATAATTTCGAGGGATCCTATTTCAGGTTGCATGAAAGAGAAAAATTATCCAAATTGTTAGATAACACCTTTAAACAGTCAACAGACTGTTCAGTTGAGCTAAGGAGGTCCGAAATAAATGCCTGTTAGAAATGACATACTGAAGTTTAGCTGGGACACCTCGTTACCTTGCGTTTTCACCCACACCGTTTCTCGAACCCAGGCAGCGATGGGCTGAGAAGTTAAATACATGTAAGTAGTCGATTCTAACTACTCGTTCGCTGGCGCCTTTAGTTATCATTTGCACTGTCCAAACTCAAGAAATGATCTATTTGACCTCACGCCGACTTCCCTGAATAATGTCATACCTGGATAGGAGATACCCCTATCGTTGTTTTACTCTTTCATTGTTAGCCGACGCTCGTGACACAAAATATTATTTAAAGACGGTTTGTGGACCGTTTTAAGGGTCAGTTTGTTTGAACAAGATTATGAAATCGTTAACACATTCCCGCTTCCTGATCAACTAACCATGCCCTAAAGTGGTGACAAATGTCATGGAGAAATAAAGAATTTTGCAGAGTAGCAAATATCCTGAGTATATTTAACTAATCTATGTTGTATTTTCATCATCATCATCATTGTTATCGTCATAGTCGTCGTCGTCGTCGTCATCATCACCACCACCAAATACAACCATTTCTACTTTCAAAATCATTATCTTCTGCACCAGTGCAAGCATTAGCAGAAAAAAATACATTTAATCAATGATAAAACGTCTCAAGCTCGAAGTTATTTGACAAATTACGTTAGTTTTGGTGTTTTAAATACATCGCAACGACCAATTATGGTCATTTTAGCGACATCTGGCTATTTTGGCGGAAGAAGATCCCAAACAAATGTCTGGGTAGAACCACCGGTGTACCACGTGTCAACTGGAAGACATTCCCACATAAAGTCCTTCGCCATGAACGGGACTCTGATGATGATTTTCTGGTGCTGCTGAATGCTGATGTTGACTCTAGTGCTGCAGAATACTGATAATGATTTTCTGGTGCTGCTGAATGCTGACGTTGACTCTTGTGCAGCAGAAAGCTGATGATGATTTTCTGGTGCTGCTGAATGTTGCTGATGACTCTAACACAGCAGAAAGCTGATGATGATTTTCTGGTGCTATTGAATGCTGATATTGACTCTAGTGCAGCAGAAAGCTGATGATGATTTTCTGGTGCTGCTGAATGTTGCTGATGACTCTAACACAGCAGAATGCTGATGATGATTTTCTGGTGCTGCTGAATGCTGATGTTGACTCTAGTGCTGCAGAATACTGATAATGATTTTCTGGTGCTGCTGAATGCTGATGTTGACTCTAGTGCTGCAGAATACTAATAATGATTTTCTGGTGCTGCCGAATGTTGCTGATGACTCTAACACAGCAGAATGCTGATGATGATTTTCTGGTGCTGCTGAATGCTGATGTTGACTCTAACACAGCAGAATGCTGATGATGATTTTCTGGTGCTATTGAATTCTGATGTTGACTCTAGTGCTGCAGAATACTGATACTGATTTTCTGGTGCTGCTGAATGCTGATGTTGACTCTAGTGCTGCAGAATACTGATAATGATTTTCTGGTGCTGCTGAATGTTGCTGATGACTCTAACACAGCAGAATGCTGATGATGATTTTCTGGTGCTGCTGAATGCTGATGTTGACTCTAGTGCAGCAGAAAGCTGATAATGATTTTCTGGTGCTGCTGAATGCTGATGTTGACTCTAGTGCAGCAGAAAGCTGATAATGATTTTCTGGTGCTGCTGAATGCTGATGTTGACTCTAGTGCTGCAGAATACTGATAATGATTTTCTGGTGCTGCTGAATGCTGATGTTAACTCTAGTGCAGCAGAATGCTGATGATGATTTTCTGGTGCTATTGAATGCTGATGTTGACTCTAGTGCAGCAGAATGCTGATGATGATTTTCTGGTGCTGCTGAATGCTGATGTTGACTCTAGTGCTGCAGAATACTGATGATAATTTTCTGGTGCTGCTGAATGTTGGTGTTGACTCTAGTGCAGCAGAATGCTGATGATGATTTCTGGTGCTATTGAATGCTGATGTTGACTCTAGTGCTGCAGAATGCTACTGATGATTTTCTGGTGCTGCTGAAGATTATTCTGGTGAAACTTTTTTGCAGTTGATTACGATGACAACAATGATAGTAAGAGACGTTTAATACAAATGTTATTGAAATTCTATTAGTTGAGTAGGTGCACCAGTTTTCCCATTTTCCTCATCACTTGTAATCACAGGTAACAGTTTGAGTTCATTAAATAACATGTGACAATACCACTATCAAAACACAGCAGCAGGCACGCGCAGCAATAAAAGAACAATACCAAAGCACAGTTCTTTCCGTTACAAGACTTCGAATAAAACACAAATTGTGATTGTACTTTATCCCCTAAATACATCGTCATGAACATTGTTCAGATTCTTGCCATTTCGGTATGTCGATATATTACCAGAGGACAATGCTATGTTGATATCGTACACACTTCAGAAGACCTCCGCGACAAGCGTAAGGACCTTTTTTAATAAACATGGTTAGCTGGGGGTCAATTTTGTTGATAAACGTTGACGGGTTTACCTTAACATCTAATTGACTAGCCGGATCAGGTAAATTCTAGTTTAATTAACTGATGCGTCTTACTGCCGTTAACATGGTTTTTGCTATATAATAAATACATATATGTTAGTTATTTAATAACAACGTTTTAGTTAGATAGTAGCAAGACCATTTTACTTTAAAAACACGCAATATTTCGACAATTATTCGTATTTTTATTACAATAATCTCGTGATTCTGTGTTGTTTCTTGTTTGCTTGTAGTCTTTTTGGCTGATCGTCTGCGATATGTCTGTTGTCTATTGACAGAGGATGGGACATGGGTATAAAAAGATCTTCAGGTTGGCCTGTATGTTCTGCTTTAATTGACTTCAAAGCAGCTCTGTAAGTGTAAAATAATTGTCGTAAAATGTCGACTTTTTTTTTAATGGTTGAAATGTTTGTCGCCTGTCGAAAAATAAACATACAATTAAGGGTGGTGTCCGAAACTTTGCGTAACATTAAAAAAATAAACGCTTTACATGCACATCAGATTAGGAAATAATTTCAATTGTGCGAAAAAATGGGTAAAAAAAGAGAAAATAACTGGTAAACACTGGACCTACAAATAGAGAAACAATGACAACATTTTCTGACACGCGAAGACGAAAATCCAAGGAATAGAAAAATCTCGAGGAGTATTTTGAATTAAAGAAAGAAATTGTCTAAGTGTTAAAAACATTTTAAATTAACAAGTTCTATGAAATCTATTAACGATAAAACGAACGAACAATATTCTTAAACACTTGCTGCAACACTGTTTATACGTTAGGGTTCAACCTTTTATTTCGCGAAGTTCCAGGCGAGTAGTGGAGGTGTCAGTTTTGGAGGGTCCAACGAATTTTGAGCCATATAATGGCACATGGAAGGAGCGTGTAGCCTTATTGTGTGACGCCCGATTAACCCAGTATCTGATACAATCGGAAGACCTCGGTTAATTTACGAATCATCTCTCGGATGTATGTAGGTAGTCGAATCACCTCGGCCATTTCCCCAAATGGGACTTCTTTTGTGACAGACGTAAAAACAAATATGGCTCGGATGACAGCTCACTATAGTGCGATGCTTGTAAAACTTCACTTTGTTGCTGCTTCAAATTTAATCTTCCAAGTTGAATTTACATAACACAGCAAAGACACAGCTATCAAACGACGCCATTGTTTATGTTTTGTGCTTACTACATTTTAAACATATTCTTCCGACTTCCGGCTAACAAAACGATCGTGATTTCAGTCAGTATTATTGCACCAGATACATCCGATGGATGATTGTCCCGAGGACGGAATTTCCCGAGGAGTTCCGCTTGTAAGCACGACCTAGTTAGGATGGCTATTAGTATTTTGCAGAACGGAACAAAACAAATGACAGGGTACCAAAAGGGGAATGTCAGATTCTACTTCTTCTATATTTTTGTTATTTGGTTTGACTGGGCACTTTTTATAAACGCCTTTATATGAGTACATATAAAATGGAGCTGAAATGAGATGTCGTGCAATAGAAGAGAAATTAAATGAGATCACGAGAATTGTTAATATGCGACTCTTTGGTGAGCTTAGTTATAAAGTTCCTCGACAACTGAAATATTTTTATATTAATTACTTATCAGTATGTCCAGTTTCTTATATATTTATTCTTATACTAATAGCCGTTAGTCTTAGACAAACAGTATATATCCAGATAAGCCAGCTCCCGCTTGTAGCTTTCTGATCAAAATCTCTATTTTTCTTCTTGATAGGTATCTAGCATCATGTCTTGCTTCTCTTGAAGTTGCAAGGAAATAACTTAATAAAGAACTGCACTGCTAAGTAATAAATGTAAAATATTAAGTTTTCAACGAGCCTCGCGTCATAATTGTTTTCGAGGATCGTATTCATAACAAATCTTAATTGGCTATTTTCTTATCTTAACTAAAAGGCTCTTCAATATTGGAAAAGAAAATAATTCAAGAAATTTCTAAGATTAAATCACTTTTAGAATTTTTCTATATCTTAAGAAATATATTTCTTTTTTATATCAGAAAATGACCCACTAGCATTCATATGGGTATAAACCCCAGGTGTGTGGATGTGAGTTCCTCCAGCGGACCTAATGCGCACCAGTGAAACACTAGAACTAATCGCCTTTATTTCCTTCACCATGTTCTTAAAACATCATGGCATGATTCGAAGTATTTGTGTCTGGTGTGGTGTCGGCTTTTAATGATATTTATTTTAAAACTTATTAACTCTTAACAATACTACATTTTTGTTGGTATAGATGGTTTTCTAACATTCGATTTTCTTCGTATTTTTCACATTTCATTCTGACACTTTTGGCATATGAAGTAATGGCATTGTATGACATTATTAAATTGTTCTTATTATATATCAGCGCTTGGGCTGTTTTATTTTAAACTACTCTCTCATTTGAAATTTTAGGTTGCCGAGGCTTTTATCTACTGTACATGATGTACATATGTTGATAGTTTATTTTATTGCTAGATATTATGTATGTACATAAGTTCATTGTATCTGTTTGAACTCCCGATGTAGGTGCTTACTGTCAGTTGTTTCATTTTGACGGGATATTTTTATTGACACTGTTTGTTTGATAGAAAAATCTTCAGGAAGTGCGAGGTTGGAGAGCTCCACAATCCAGGTTTAGGAACCCCAATCGGTCCTCTTGCCGACTGACCGTTCCAAGGCGGTAACTGATGTTGCTGTTTTTTCTTTTTGTATGTTATGTCTCGTCTCTGTTTTTTTTCCACATTTATATTTACCATGTTTGCCTTTGTCTAGAGGTAGATAAAATTAAATTGTCTATGGAAATTTTGATAGGACCTTGTCTTATTTACCTATTTATTGACCAAATTGAATCAAGGATTCATTTCGATTACCTTTTTGATATTGAATATGGTCTCGCGTTCTATCATATTGAGATTTAATTACATATATGACATAAAACGCGGTTAACATGTCTTGTTGTTTAAAAGATAACACACTTAAACTACGACAAATACTACCAGCATTTAGTAGCTCCAGAATCACCTGCAGAATAAACAGCATGTTAGGCCAACCAAATAAAATATTTGTTTCGTAAAACAACCTCATAAAGCAAGGTAGGATTGCCTTCCAAATCTATTTTTTAAACGCTAGTCCACTCTAGAGCCCGACCGGACCTGGTAGCGCAATCGGTAGAGCGTCGGGTTCGATCCCAAATATACAAAAGTCGTTAAAAATTGTAGTGGTATAGCTCCCATGCTAACGCTCAAGCAAATATAAGGGTAGTTCCACGACTGGTTGGCCCGGCATGTTATACAAAGTGAAGGCAGCACTATATCTGCTTCAAGTGGACACCGTCTCCAGATAACTGAAATACTGCTGGTGGGACGATAAATCCAATAAAAAAACAAACTCCTGAGTCTTAAACTGTCATTATTTTTAGATAAGAATGTCAGTAATGATGCAGTTTTGACTGGGTATTAAAGGTGGCAGCCGCCAGTTTGGACCATTTCTTACAAACAACCAAATGAAAGTGCTTTACCAGTTTTATGTGAAAGGTCCAGCATAACATCCTGGCTCTTCATTACAAACAGGTATTTCTTATATGAAGGACGATGCACGGGTACTTTTTGAGCGCGTGTGTGTGTGTTTCGCAGTGTGTACATATAACAAATGAGGCAGTGTGTAAAATCGCCTTTTGTCGGACTAAGATAATGCAGAAATTATGCCCAAGTTCCACAATCAATGTTAAGATATTGTTACATGTATATTTGTTAAAGGCAAACTGTGGATATCATCATTAATATATCTCATAGCCAATAGCCAAAGCATTTAACGGTATGCAAGCATTTTACTGCTCTTTTATCTTATAGGAGCCCAACATTATTTGCATGCAGTACAAGCTCTTCGCCATGAAAACTGTTGAAGGTCGCCGGCAAAGAACTATCGTGTAAAGTACCTTTAATAAACACATTTTTCCCCAGGCCTGTCTTCGTTTTTTCAGATATGTTAAACAGGTGCCACAAAACGCACATAGCTGGTCTTAAGATGTTTTCCGAATAACCGCCATAGAATAACATAATTAAACAAGCTCTTAGTTTCAAATTCTTAAAAATAAAACAAGAAATATGAACAAAACCTCTTTAAATAGTTTGTTCTTCACCAAACCTGAGACGAATGTTTCCTTTTAAACATTTATGGGAAGGATAAATTCTGAAGAACAAATAATACTTTTGTTGTAATATTCGTGACTAAAATAGCAGAATATTAACTTAATATTCAGAAAGCAGTGTGCGTTTCTCTTGTGGTAAACATAAAGCATTGATATCGGATTTTACTGTTAAACTTCTATTTAAAGTCTTATCTGATATTGTCAGTGATTAGAATGACTTGGCATGTTACTAATCAAATAATAAAAAGTGGCCGTTGGAAAATATTTAATTTATTATTACTGAAAAGAGAATTGTGTTGCCAACGTCTTTTTTATTATTTTGGACTTTATTATTACCCCGTGATAACTACTCTCCTTGCTACAATAATATTGTTAGAAATGTAGATTCGGTGTAATAAAACAAATGATACATCTTCGCTTCTGTCTCTATACCATCCTGGATCCGACTGACCCGTCCATATGCTGCCATATCGCCCGCATTGTCATCTATTATTTTTAGTTATTCTATCTGGCCAAGAGACGTTGATTTTTTTTTTTAAATTCTTAATTCGTTTTGACCAAACTCGAAAGCACCGTTAACTGTTGGCCATTAGAGGTTAGCTGTGAAGGACAGAACAGAGCCAACAAACCATTATTTTCAGACGTTTTTGTGATACACTATTCTGAAGTGCACTAAAATGTGTTGTAGTAAGCTCAGTGCCTAACCCCATTTAATTAATACAATATTATACTTAAAGGTGGTAGCCGACAGTCTGGACCAAAAATTATTTTCTCAAATATTCAAAATAATAAGTCATTGTTACCTAAAAGGATCCTGTAACATGCTGTTAATTGATATCCTAAATCTGTGGGAACTGTCAAGCATAAATCACAACTCGTCATCGCAAACAAATATATCCAATCCGAGCCACGCCGTAGAGAAAGATATTTGAAAACTTAGAAAACCACATGACCACTTACTTTTGTGATCACGTGATATAGTCATACTGGTAATCCGCTCTGACGTCGATATCTATTTTTAGCAGAGATCCTTATCGAGCTTTTTATACAGTTGAAAAGAATACACATTCAGAGTGATTAGTTCTAACTAATAATTTAGTTTGTGTTCAAAATCTTATTTATTAAGACTGAATGGGTAAAGTTTAACTAATTATATTTTCAAAAATATTTTCTGACACTAGAAACGTTCTACACTGTTTAAATACCGTCAACGTACTCTTGTTAAAAATAGAAACACCCTTTTATATCCACTTTCCGTATAATCCCCCAAAATAGATTGTGCTTATACGTGCGAATTTCTTTTTCCAATGGTTATTAAAAATCATATATATGTCTTAAATCACCCCAAAATATAACTAGTTACTGATTTACAAACCATATGTTGTATTAACCCAAAAGAAACAGGCCAACTTTAAACTAGACCTTTTCTTAAAACCCAAAGATTTTTCTCACCAAGTTATATATTTAGTCAGGTAGACAATACGTTTGAAGTCTACATGGTAAAATGCTGCTATGACAGAAAGGGGTGATGCAGCCATCGCCGAGGAATAACGAATGCTGTTATTTCATATAATTGCGGGAAAACGTTGCCTACAAATGTAACAGCCGACATTAGCTCACGCTGTTAGTTAACTTGTGCATTTTTGGTTAGATAAGTATATTGATGCAATAGGTGATGTTGATTATAATGATCGCTTTAATAATTCATTGGGGCTGGTCTCTCGACATCATAACTACGCAGGCAAACAGTAAGGTTATACTGCTACACCGAAAAAAAATGTGCGTGATATCGTACTGCAATCCACTGACTGCTTTATAATGATTGATATGTCGGTCACTTGAGCTCGGAACTTTGATGAAGGTTTTGGTTAAAGAAACACCTATAATCATGCCATCTTAATACTTAAAAGTACATCCCTTTTACTCGGGCTTCCTTAAATGGTGGGTTACACATCTACTAGTGTATGTTTAAACCTATTGTTTAGAGTCACACATTCTTTAGAGTAAATTATCAGTTTTGTATTAGTTCTTCTGTGCTACCCACTTTCTGTATAGAACCAGTACTCCGGTCACATCTACCTGAGGCACTAAGGGAAATCAGTCTTCTCAATAACTAACATCACGTGATTGGTGCTTCCAAACAAAGACCATCCGATACCCTTACCTAATGCATAAACTACTTATTTAGTTGCTTAACATTGGTGTCTTTGGGTAAGGCCGCAATAGAAGTTGAAGCAATTTTGGTTACATTTGGTTAAAAGGCATATTAAGCCAACAGTGAGCCAATGCTAAATACGTGTGACAATATCAATTAATACCATTTTTAACACTACCGATATTGTTAGACAGGACAAATCGCGAAGGAAAAAAACAACTCTGAATCATCATTGCATGGTCGTTCTTTACAATTCTATATATAAACATGATAGAGATCTCTGCTAAAAATAAAATTATTTACCCGGAGCGAATTATCCGGATGGCGATATAACGTGATCTCAAAAGTCAGTTAAGTCGGTTTCTTAGTTTTAAAAAAAGCTATCGCTGCAGCGTGGCTCAGATAAAAAATACCTGTTTACAATTATGAGTGGGGGATTTAAGCTTCACTGTGCACACAGATCTAGTGCTTCGAGGAACAGTATTTTGCAGGACCATTTCAGGCAGCAATGACTTATTTGACAAAAATGGTCCAAACTGTCCGTTACCACCTTTTGAGGGAACAAATTAATATTGCTGAACATCGCAAAATTGTGGAATAAAATATTGGCTATGATCACCAGATTATTTATGATCAGGACACATGTCATTATATAGCTAATGTGTATACGTCTGTCATAACCTATACCATAATTGGCTTGATTATGGCGATTTGATTTTTTACATACAGACAAATGCACAGAATGTGATTGGCGACGCACTGGAGCGCGACGCATATAATAGAATGCTCACGGAAATTTGCATATGGGAAAAGTTTGTTCTGCGGACATTCATAATCCGGATAAATACCGGTCCTAATTCGGTAAACGGCGTTGTTGTTGTTGTTTTTAAAAATATTTATGTATTTTTTAAATGTTTGTGTGTGCCTGTAAATTTCACACAGACATAGCAGAAAGCGATAGATTTTGTTTTATTTCTTTTTATCATTAAAATGTCTCAAATTTGAACGTAATTGTACATTGATTCTCGGTACGCTCTTACATAGTCATGCTTAAGAAAGTATCAGGGATGCTTCTCTGTACGTCCTTTGATGTTCGGGCAGTATGTTAACAAAGTGAGATTATCTATAGGCAACGAAATAGTTCATAGCGACAGATAGCTGGTAATATGCCTAAAGTGTTCTCGGGAAAGAGGTTAAGGATATGGATTTGGGATTGGAGGGTTCAAAATTAAACCATAGACCCGTAAAGTTTTCAAACATATCTTAATTGATTTGGATGATCAATAATAAACGTTTAACTCACGAAGGAGGCATTTATAACATCCTTGACGTATTCTTGGTCAAACGGTTAAAGTTATGGATCGGAGGTTTCTGGGTTCAAAACAAAGATCCGACATGAGATTTAGGACATTGCCCTTTTTTTTATTTTCACGAACATTTTGGAAAAAAACGGAATATGTTCAGACTAATTATTAATTTCCTGACCACTTCCTTGTCCCCAGATGTGCTAAATAGCAGAATCCACTTTTGATAATAATGATAACTTGTTTTTCATAACAAGTCATTGGATATTTTGCAGTATTTCGGTTTTATATAAAATGACATCTTAAAAAAACTATTAAATAGTGGCGTTTGTTTGTTTGTTTGTTTGTTTGTTTGTTTAAACCATTCTATGGTATCAGGTTTATACATTATACATGATTTTTTTGGTTATTTATAGTTTGAAAACTATCAAATAAAATCCATACCTCTTCAAATATGTCTTCTTACTTGGTACCATATTGTTTAAACCTGTTTACCTGTTCCAGTTTTTGCAACCGGTAATTGCAATAGCTCAGGTAGTAGAGCGTCGGCATCGGGAGGTCACAGGTTCAAGCCCCGGCCGGGTCGAACCAAAGACTTTAAAGTTGGTAGTAGTGGCTTCCCTCCTAACGCTCGGGGATAAGAGGACAGCTAACGCCTGACTCGTCGGTGTCAGGATAATGGACCGGCCGGGTTCAGTCCCTGGGCACCTCATAAGTGACCTTGTGCTATAATGATAGAAATGTCGCTGCACAGTATCGCCAAAAATGCCGGCAAATCCCATTCCATCCCAGTTTTTGAGTCCCATCTGAAACTTGGCTTGTTCGGCATGTGGGATGTACCTACGCTAAGTTGTAACCAAGTTGTTTTAATGTTACACATACATACAAATATGATTATAACTTAGAAGTTGTAATGTTGTAACGCAGTACCTTTAAATAAGATTGTAGGAAGATCAGTCACCCCTCGTGTGTGGTACCGGAGTTGGTGGATAATCCACTAAAACAAACTTACAAAGATTATCTCTGATCCTTTTGTAGACAATGGATGGGGGGTTAATTCACCAGAACATATCCCGACTTTACTTTGATCTTACACTTTAGGATTACGGCGAGTCTTTGTCGTTTCATGATTACGGTGCTTTATTTCGCGCGCTTTGGCCAGTTGAGCGAGAAGGCAGTCCAACAGCGATAAAACGTTCACTGATTATATCAGATTTTCCTCTTTTATGCAATTTCGTTATTGGATTTAATGTTTGTTTGAAGTTTAAACTCTTTGATGGAAATCATTGCACTTTTAAGGTATTAGATATGAAGAGAATATAAACAAATGTCGAAACTGCATCTGAATGGTGGTCTGAGGATTTCGCCATGCTTAAAAGTATGAAGAAAAACAAATCTCTAAGGTTTAAAATTGGAAGAACTTTGTAAAGAACATAAATTTGCCCATTCATGCTGTTAATTTTACCAAGTGATTTAGTTTGGCATCAAAAACCACTTGTTACCGATAACATTTTGTTTAAAATTAAGGTAGCTCCCTATTTATTGCCAAATTTATGTACTTTCAATGTCACATACTGTATTGGACGCAACCCCAAATATTAATGTTTTCTTTATGTATCGTATCAATACAATTATGTCATTAAAGCAACGTCATAAGTGGGGGTGGGGGGGGATAAATATCTGTGTAGAATCACCGGCGCGCCGCATGTCATCTGAAAGACCTCAGCACATGAAGGCTTTAGCCCCGATCAGGTCTCCATTCCTAGCGAAGAAGAGCCGGTGAGTCCTATACGTTACAGGTCGGGGGCTATCCACTCGTCATTATTGTAAAACATATTGAATTGAATAAAAAATTTACAGGGGCGCCGTTGGTGTATTGGTAGAGTTGCCGACTTGTAACTTCTCTGACCGCTTAGCCTCGCATCGCGTGGGTTCGAGTCCCTCTCGGAGGCCAATGACTTAACGTGGAAAGGTGGGTTTGATGCTAATGCAGTGATGAAGTTTAAGGACTCATCCGAATATCTACATCATTCTACGCTATTACGTACGGTTAAATCATCGGAGGTACATTTAGTAGTCTCACCGTTACACTAAACTGCGTACAGGTAACCTTCAGCCATGCTTTGAAAAGTTGGCAAAGTGGAAATAGCAAAAGGTGTTAGGTTGGCAAAACGGGAACAAACCCTCTAAAGTAGCTGAACGTCTCTATAATGACCATAAATGGTGACTGCGAAATATTAAAAAATACAAACAAATCAATAAAATTTAGATACGCATGTGACAAGTTGTGAACATCTTTATTTTTATGCAAAAATGTGACTGCAAAGTTTCATTTATAATTCCTATATTTGCATGTTGAATCAAATATTAATCAAATTACAAAGGCGGGTTATCTACTTATTCCTTGAAACATTCTCGGCCGAAATATATATAATATATATTGTCACGTAAATATATATATATATATATATATATATATATATATATATATATATATATATATATATATATATATATATATATATATATATATATATATATATATATATATATATATATATATATATATATATATATATATATATATATATATTTACGTGACAAGGGTAGGTTGATGTTGTTAGTGAGGGTGGCGGTTATTTGCATAAAGGTGTTAAGAAGTGTCAAGCTCGAAAAATTATTATTTTAATACCAAGTTCAACCACTCAGCATGATCGAGAGCCAGGTTAAAGATGTGTAACAATTTTTCATTATGTACCAATTGAAAACCTGTACAGTAAATTTGTACGACAATTAGAATAATCCCCCTTGGCACGTCACGCACTCTACAGTCACGGAGGTAGCAATTTCATTAATAGAAAACGCTACACGCCCTGGGGATTAAGACGTGTGGCCTTGTACGAGGGACTCATAAGGTGGCTGTCATTTTTTATCTCCAATTGTGTCCAAACCTCATGAATGTGGCCACCATTCTGAGGGCAGAACGGCAGGGAGTCGGGTAAAGTTGTGAGAAAACATACCAGGCAACATTCTTGTACTAATAAAAGAACAGGCCAACGAGTGTATATTGCACACGTGAGGCCATCGCGTGTTTTAGCAAGTGTACTTTGGATTACGTTTGATTGACTAGATGACATAGTTCCCCGCCCTTGGGACGCTTATTGGCCAATACACGCCAGGTTAAGAGGGAATGATCTTAAAGGTCTTATCCGAGAAATTTTCTTCTCTTTTGTTTGGATAAAAACAACAACAACACAGTCAGAGCAAACGCATCATTTAAACGACATCATTAACATATTAACAGGTATACTGAGATTCGAACCAACTACGCCGTGGGCAAAGATCATCTTAATCACTTGACTACAACACATGGTGGTATACATGTACGTCAATTATGGATACTTAGTTAAAACTAATTAGGAATGTATCAGTTTAATGCTTAAAATGTTAAAATGTTGAAAATAACAAAAAAAAAGATTAATATGTTTAAATTGAAGCTAATACTTGAAGTTTCGATTTTTTTTTATTTAAAAAAAAATACATTGCAGCGACCATTAATGATCATTATAACAACGTCTAGCTTTTTGGTGGAGGAAGACCCCAGACACATGTCTGGGTAGAACCACTGGTGCAACTCAAGTCAGCTAGAAGACCTTCTCACATTAAATTCTTCGCCCCGAACGGTAGGCTACTCGAACCCACGCGGTGAGAGGCTAAGCAGGGAAGTAATGAAAATGTCTATTAGTGTACAGTTTTGTGTCACTTTCATTTAAACAACCGACGAAGCATTCAACTCAGATATTTGGTATCATAGCAAATCGATAGAATGAACGTCTTTCAAGATTCTCAATATACACCAATAAAGACATTATTTCAGGATTAAGTCACGTTAATTTTAAGAAATATTAAAAAAAAAAAAACCCGCTGTTAAGTATATTCTATTTCGGAATATAAAGTTCTTTTATTTTGTTTTGGAAAGAAAAGATTTTTTTCTCTCATTGTTCAGTTTATAGACATTAATCAGATCTGTTCATGCGGGTGGGTGGTGGAATAAATCTTAAACGGTAAAATCTAAATGTACTGAAACCAATATTTACTTTGAATTGATCATTTATAGTCGTCGACTTGGTCGCAGTTGGTAAGTTTGCATTTTTTAAAGGACAATATGGTATCGCATATAGCCTCCGATCACGGAATTATATGAGAGTTCCATTCCTCTGTGTTGTCGTTATGCTTTTCCGAACGTGTACGAAAGGTGAAAGGACCAAAGATAATGCGAATTTGCAATTGGCGAATTTGAGCCTCAATCGGAGCTCCTTGGGTAATTTCGTCCTCGGGACAATCATCCCTCGGATGTATCTGATGCAATGATACTTAACAAAATCACGATCGTTTTGTTCGCCGGAAGTCGGAAGAAGAATATGCCTAAAATGTAGTTCGCACAAAACATTAACAATGGCATCGTCTGACAGCTGCATGTCTGCTGAGGTGGGAAAATTAAACCTGGATAATTTGAAATTGAAGCCGTCACAAATTGAAGTTTTACAGGCTTCATACTGTACTGAGCTGTCTCCCGAGCTGCCATCTTTGTTTTGACGTCTGTCACAAAAACAATTCCATTCATTGAAATGGCCGAGATGATCCGACTACCTACATACATCCGAGAGATGATTCGTGAATTATCCGAGGTGTTTCGATTTTGTGAGCCTGTGACAGAGGTAAATGCAATTACTAGTATCCGATTGTGCATGAGAGTGATCTACCCCTGGATGCAACAGGTCCATGGCCTTGAAATGATAATAAAGATTTATTTTGATCATTTATGTTGTACACTTTAAATTTGATATACTTTGTTTTGGTCTTGAAGGTTGCATCCGGACAGTTTTGGACCAGTTTTATTTCTAAAGAAAATATTGTTACCTTAAATGCGAAATGTTGTCTATCAGTGCCTATCGCACATGTATAGAGTAAAGCAAACAGTACAACACAACAGCTAAATAGCTCTGACGTTTATGTCTACTTGTAGCCGAAATCCCCATCGAACTTATTTATATATTTGGAAATACTTAGCATCTTTCACGATTTATTTCACGATGTGTACTGTCTAACGATTTAATGTTATACATAGCCTTTACTAGAGGTGTAAGATATAACTTTTGGCATAAATTGTCCAGAACTGGTGTAGGATATTGTTACATTTATATTAGGTATTTTTAACACAAGGCAAATAAACACACGAATGTTAACAGTAACAACATAAAGTTTAACATACACGTAGATCCAAATTCTACACGAATTTTTAGCAGTCATTATTTAATTTTAAAAAGATAAAAAATAATTCATCGTTATCCTACTTATATTTCACAAGCTTACCGCGTAGCCGATTTGAAACTTCTATTGTCACATCCTTGCCGGCGTTTAATCTGACGTCACATTGAGTTACTAGGCCAAAGTAAGAGCCTTAGGCCAAGGTAAATGTAATGGACCGACAATGTCAGGGAGTTAGTCAAAATTAGCATACTGTTCAGTTTGCTAGGGACACTTTTTTACACTCGATTTGGAACTACGTTCCAAGTTTTCTAAAGTCATTCTAGACTAAGTAATGCTGAGTAAATGCATTAAATTGTCTTTCTCAAGAACAATCACCAGTCGAGTACGGGGATCGAACCTGAGACACTTCGATCGAGAAGGCTAATCACGCGACCATGGAATGTAAACAACCATTGGAACTGGACTTTTACAATGCGTCAAAAATGCTAAACATGCCTTAAGGCTTCTTTAAAAACATAACATGCTTAAAAGCATGAAAGCCTTTGTACGCAAATGTCTCGTCAAATAGGGTTGACAACTGTTTTGGTCATCACTCAGAACATCTCGACCATTTCTGCCGCTTTGTTGGGATACCGCCCAGAAGTTCCAAATGCGTTTATATTGACCCGCATGTGTTACTGCTTGCTGAAAACTCGGTGTGCGACAATGGTTTTGACATGACTTAAATAACAACGCAAATGAAACTAAAGAACATTACGTGAAATAACTGAGTTAAGGCGACCAAATCATGGATAGTCACAATTGTTTTCTTTTTAATTTTACCGCCTCGTATAGCTTTGAATAGTGCATGCGGCAATTAACGTCTTATTGTTTAATTAGACTTGCTTCACATCAAATCCCTTTGAGAAATGCAAGTTTGCCGCTGTTACTGTACTTTGTTAGACTCGATTGTCACACACTAATTTAAAATAACTAGGGCGTAGGCTGATGCAGTTCTGTTGGTCATATTCCTACATTATTTTGCAACCAAGTCATTTTAAATGCCATGATAATAATTAAATGGTAACACTCGTTAAGTAATTTGTGACTGTGTTGTTTTAACAATTGCCATTAAACGATTTCCCGAAACTTCAAACGACGATCTTTCGATGATAAAGTATTATATAAGAATATATTGATGATACAACATTACATGACGTCTTAATATTTAAAAATATGTACATGCATTCCTTTAATGCCGTGTGCGTGGTCTTTGAATGTCTTTGTGACATTTATTGGGCGATGCCTTGAACAATTAATATTAAACGATTTACACGTTTTCTTTCTTCGTCATAGAAAAGAATTAATTTGACCTTAAACAACACACGAATAATGTACCTTTAATCTTACAGCCACATAGAACGTGCTGTATCGTTGGGGAGCTTAGATTTTAACTAATGATGGCAGGTAGTTTTAACATTAATGTACCTACCAATAATGTACCATAAACATCGGAGTTTTTTTCTTCTCCTTCGTCTCATTACAAAGTTTAATCTGACATGTAACCAACCGAAAAAAAAGCCATTCGATTGTAAAGCTAGAAAAGCTACAAACAAGCCTATAACATATTATGCGGAAGAGGAGGGATCTGTCATACAGGATAATTATGTAGGTAGGATGAGTCATGAAGAAGAAAACATATGTTTTATTTATTTTATAATTCTTGAATACAAAGGGAATATTTAAGTGAACTTACGTAACATAAAAACGATTTTGACACTAATGCTAGTGTAAGTAAAATGCTATTAGTTACATGTCACAGCTCGCACATAAAGCATAACTTTAGTGTAAAGATATGCTCTGTCCATTCTACCCCGGCTACACTATTATAGTAACTTCTGTTAGAATGTTGTTGGTTAGAAGGAAAAAACAACAAAAGACACTCTGCTGATCGCCATTTTATTAACCAAACTGATGAAAACATAACAAGGTGGATTGAGAACCCGGGAGTATTAAACACACTTTTGAAAATATGATACAACAAAAAATATATATAACGACTGTATTGCTAGAAGAGAAAAAGTGGGTAAGTATATCAGAAAGTAGCTGAATACTGTAAACATATATTATGACGTATATTTGTTATTATTTATTTATTAGTGTACATATATATATATATATATATATATATATATATATATATATATATATATATATATATATATATATATATATATAAACACACAAACACACACACATATTTATATACCATAGCAACATAGCAAAACATAAAGTTGACCATGAGTGAACACTGCTTATATAACATTTTGAACATAGTAGTTTAAAGAAATAAGTCCAATTATACTTTTTTTGTTATCCATAATATTTACATTGTAAAATACTTTCTGTTTCCCAGGTTTCAAAGTGACAACAATCAGAACTTTATAAAAAAATATTCCTTACTAACATACAGTTCTGCAGGAATAGCACAATAAAATTTTAATACAAGTAAAACTTTATATACCGATCTATTATAAATATAATCAAACAGTTACTCTTGACAATAAAATCAACCAAATGAAATTCCCACAATCTTCTGCTACGATAGCTTGCTTTATCATACTTTTAATACTTTTTTTTTTACATGTTCTTATATTTGAAGTTTTTCCCCTAGTAAATTTACATATGCTGCTACAGCAATACAATTAGACTAACAATACAACATTCACAGTATGTTGAAATGATAAAAGATTATTTTGATTATGACCTCCCAACACCTTTACACAAATCATGAAGGTCAGGGTCATAGAGCTCCCAGCCTGAGATTGCTGACCTTGGTATACATCATTTTGTTAATGTCGATCACTTGGGAACATAGATAATGTACACAATGTCACTCATAGAAATGTCTGATCACTTGGGAACATAGATAATGTACACATTGTCACTCATAGAAATGTCTGATCACTTGGGAACATAGATAATGTACACATTGTCACTCATAGAAAATATCATTTGAGGTAGTCCTGATAGTAATAAAGAGGTCTTTTCAATACATATGAGATGAGCACTCATTACATCAACTGCCTTACATTTTAAACTTTTCAAAAGATATAGTAACTAATAATCTTAGTAATTAAAAATATGTTGTATAATTAGGTTTGAATATTTTGGCTATTAATGAAGCAAAGTAAATACATTTAGCATAATCATTACAGTCCAGTAACCAACATTAATGGATCTTATTTCATTTAACAAATTGCAAGGGTCTTAGGGGAGACAATACCAAAAGGTTCCCAACTTCCAGTTTTTACAAGGCGGTTACATGCCTTTCCATTTTAAGGGTGGTATTCTATAGTTTGCTTATACTAAATAAAATTAACCCAACCTTTCCTCGGTTTGGGGAATTTGGGTATAATTTCTGCATAAACTTGTGCCTTAGTCTATATTAAGGCCATGTTGACTTGTTAGCCAATACAACTAATAAAAAATTAGCCTAATGTTCATTCTTCCTATATCAATAAATAAGCACAATGGGGATTTCTGCTAAAACAAGATACTGACATCAGAGCATAATACCTGGATAACGATATAACTTGATCTCAAAAGAAAGTGGTCACACGGTTTTCTTAGTTTGAAAAAAGCCTACTGTGCAGCATGGCTCAGATAGGACATAAATGTCTGTAATGATGGGGGGGGGGGGGGGGGGGGGGTGAGGGAACATCATGTGGAACATCAACTTACAGCATTTTGCAGGATCTTTTCAGGTAACAGTACTTTATGTTTGTTTGTTGTTTTTAATATCCACTGATATCCATTTGAAAAGTGTTATATGTAGCAACTGAACATTTACAGCTGACTATCAGATGGTGGGTGCAGTGGATGGGCAGGGTTGTTAAGGGGTTCAAGGAGGGAGAATGGAGAAATCACCCATGGTCACACCCATATCTAGAGCAGCATACAGATGGCACGTATCCATGGCAACACTGTATACTGGACTGTTCTTCCTGCCCAGGTAGAATAGCTGAAAACAGTAATAACCAATTATCATGGAATGGAAATTTAATAAGCTAGCACTCATTTTTCCTTGTCCTAACAGACATGTGAAGGTAATGTTTCGTCAGACTTCTTTGGTTCCAAGGCCATAATGTTGCGGGTTCTAGTCCATTTTGGGACAATAACTTTCCTGTGGATATGTTTTCCAGCTTCTACCCACAAACATTAGTCTGGAGTTTTCCACCTACAATAGCTGAATACCACTGTAAGTGTGTTGAAGCACTGTATCTCAAACACAAAACAATGAATGAATAGATGAGTTTTAAGCAAACCTATGTCATAATTCAACAGTTAATCTAGATAATCATTAAACAAGATGTCAATACATCTTAAAAAACATACTTTATAGATAATTAATGAACATTGAACAAACTTACCTGCACAGGTTTGAGTGAACGTTTATCCCATAGTCTCACCATGCCATAATAAGCAGTCCCAGTTACTATAGAAACATCTCCATCTGACTTTAGGCAGTACAGGGTACTGTCATGGGGCTCTTCCCAACACAGTTCACTGGGAACAGACAATAAAACACCAAATTCAGCCCTAATATAGAAATAACACATCATCGCAGACTTACTCTGATCTGCCTTCCTTGGCTGGTTCATCATAACTGCTTTCATATTCTAACTGTTAACGTTTGAAATCTGGGAACCAGTCAACATTTTGCAATGTAGGGATTTTCAAATAACAGAACCACCACATTATGTCGATATCAAGTTTTCATAACAATATCTTGTTAATTAACAATCAATTCATGCATGTCTATGCTAATATCAATACAAAATAAGATGCAATGCAGACAGTAAGATGACAGTTTATTTTACCAGCTAAATTTTCAGCATATTACACAGTAGAAGTACACAACAATGTTTAATATATTGTCATATTACCCATAGAAAATAAATTATAGTAAAGACTGGAAATTGATTAGGTCCATGTTTACTGTTCAATAATTTTGATATATAATAAAACATAGTATAGTGCTGAATATTGTACTTAATTCAGAAATCAAGAGTGCCAATACAAAATGATTTCAAATGAAACAGAAGATAATTGTATCCATAATATTTACCATAATATTTATGGGACATATTTTTTGTTTTTGTTTTTAGAAGCATTAAAAAGAAAATACTTTGACAAAGAATTTTAATTTATCAGACAGAATGTCCAGTAAGTATGTGGTCAGTTTTTCAGGAAGACAGGGAGTACAGTTGGTACAGAGATATTAAAGTAGCAGCTCCTATAAGAACTGGCCATTACAATAATGTAAATTTAGCAAATAGATCAATTGCTCCTTATTTTATTGTTGCTTTTTTGTGAATTACATCACACAGACACATTTATGGTCATATTGGTGACATCCAGCTAATTATTAGTAGAGGAACACCTCGGAGCAAAGTCTTAGTAGAACCACCATCACACCGCATTTTAGCTGAAAAACCTCTCAACATGAAAGTTCTCGCCCCGACTAGGACTCGAACCCTCATCGCCACCACCTTACTCTAAAGTCTATTATGTCACACTAACTTTTTTATGATACAGAATTAGGGCCTTTTTATACAATGTGGTTATGATTGTGCTTTGTTAAGCATATAAATAGCGTACAAGAAATTTAAAGAGTGTAAAATATTCATATTATCTTGAACTTCCATTATATAATCCCCATTTTAAGTTGATTTCTGTTAAATTTATAAGGATCTTTTTCACTACAAATATAAAAAGATTGCACAGTTGTAAAGAGAAAATGGGTCAATTAACTGATAAGTAACCAAGATAAAACCATTTACCGTACATAGGACAAACTGTCAAAGGATCAGACAAATACTTGAGTAACACCCTGATGTCAGGGCATCTTACCTTACTAGTCCAACTGCATCTTGAGAAACTTCTGATAAAATACTGACTCAACCTAAACTTTAAAAAAGCTGGTTGTCGAACATGAAAACCTGTGGGTCTAAATCTGATCTTATGGACATTTACTCAGCTGTGTACAAGGTACCTACCATCTAGCTGTGCGTGTGTCCCAGAGTCGAAGTGTCGAGTCATAGCCACACGACAGAACTGTCTGGTCCGACTCATACTGGACGTCTAGCATGCCTGCCCCAAATCTGCCAGTATCCAGCGAACATAGTCTCTCTCCTCTACAGACACAAATATACATGGCCAACCTTAGCTGTTGATTGATATTAAAGATTTAGCAAGAAACAGTCTGTGGTAGTAAGTATCAATTAAAAAAACAACAGAAAATATAAACAGGGCAAAGTATGGGGAAGGATATATAGCATGATCAATTATTTAAATGCTTCCATCTTTTGAAAATAAACCATTAATGTTCTTTAAATCTTTAAGAGCATGGACATTATGAAATGGAGCATATACAATCATTTAGTGGTCAATTTTAATGAAAAATGTATATGTTTAGTTCACTGTGTCTAACTTTCTAGCAGACAATGTTGGTAATTTTGCCTGCTACAGAGCTTAAGTAGTCAGTCTTGGTCAGAAAAGATCAGAAATGTTCTCAGCAGGGGCTGATGCATCAATGGTACAAAAATGAAATTTTTACTTCAAACTCATTACACTTCAGAGACTATACTACTAAATATACTGACCCCTTATACAAACAATTTCATAAATAAAATTAAAAGTATTAAAATAAACTTGAACAATGTTTTGTATAAAATAAGGGATCACAATAGTCCTTAATTCAGTAACCAGTTAACCTTATCAATTGTTCGATCAATTAACCAGTTAAACGTTTCCATCCCTAAAAAATATGATTATTTTTTATGGAGTTTACATTTAGATATCACTAATAAAGTAATAAGACAGCATACACTGACAGCAGACAAAATATAAAAACTTACCTCTCAACATCCCATACGGAGACAGATGCACTACGGCAGGCTGCTGTTCCCACACTTACATTCCTGAATAAATAATTTATTTAAAAAATATAGCAAATAACTAGCATTATTTGGCAAAATAATCACACTCAAATCATTAATTATTAAAACAAAATCCTTATATTGTAAAATAAAATCATTTAGGTCTTAAAGACTGTGTTATTTTTCCTGGATAACTAAAAATTGAAAGATTGTTGGTGGGTCGTTAACCCAATAAAGGGGTGCCTGTGGCAAGATAACTCCTCTGTCTGCTCAGCCTCCCACTGTGTGGTGTGAGTCTTGGTCAGCGTAAAGGGCCTAAGGTGGTTCTACCCATAGATGTCTGGAAATCTTTTTTTTTCAGCAAAATTGCTGGAAGTTGCTAAAATGTACCGGTAAGTGTTCCATTATGATGAGTGTAAAAAATATAACAAGAAACAATATTATTTGTAAATATGTATAACATGAGGTGACTCGCACAGGCTGAGGTTCTATACAATGTTGTCCTTAACAATCACTATAGCAGGTAATTTAAAGCCCTTTTAGAAGCCTGTGTATGCCTAAAACAATATAATATGGCATATGCATATTTATATCTGCATCAACTAACATCTAATATATACTCAGAAAATAGTTAGAAATTGCAAAATAATTTTCTTTAGGGCATTTCTGATTTAAGGTGATTGAATGATATACACTAATTTCTAAAGGAGAGTATGGCCTTGTGTCATCTCTGTAGCAGCATTGTTTTTTTAGAATTAGAAAAAGTAAACCTGGGCTCTGAAAGGTTGTAGGTTCCTCACACAACAGATCCTTACCCTTAAACAGACATATTTTAGGATATTTGGTAGGATTAAGAATCTGTGATATAGTTTGTGTTGTCTTGATATACAATGAATCAACATATTTATGGTCATTATGGAGAGATCAAACGATTTTTAATGCGGAAAATTACACACAAGTGTCAGGGTAGAACCACCATTGTGAGTCAGTATGCATGAATGGCTGGCTTCCTGTACATACCTGCCTGAAGGTGACAGAGACAGGGACCAAACTCGGTCATCAATCAGTAAACTGCTCCTGATAGGATTCGAGTTCACCTCTTGCTCAGCCTGCAGGATCTGAAACAAAAATAGTTAAACCAACTATTAGTCAACATCCAAAGAAGCATTATCCTTATGAACAAAATCATCATTATTTTCATTATAACAAGCGCTCGCTGAATTGGTTGTTTCAGTCAAACGCGACATGGGCAGTGATAAAATTAGTTGAATTAGCCAGTCAGTTATTGTGCATTTAGTAGTCGAGCCATGATCCATAATCTGTAAATTAGTATAAAGTAAATACCCTTTAACATAGCGCTCACATTAGACTTATTAACTTTGTCAGCTACCTCTTTTTATTCAACATTAGTCTAATCAATGCTCAATTTATTTCTGCATTGAAACTATTCTGCTATTCAAACATATTTTAATAACAATTAAAAGAACTCCTATGGCTAATGATAGGCTACTTACCTTGACAGTGTGATCCCTGGAGCCTGATACAATACATGTATCTGTGAAGTCCACAGCCTGGGCGTCTGTCTGGTGAACCTTGGGGAACTGTAAAAGCAGCTGGCTGGATGTGCAGTCAAACATGTAAAGGCTTCCATCTCTGCAAATGACATCACATACAATTACTTCCTTCCTTAATACCCTCCCTCTCATCAGAGACATACAGCAGCTAGCACATCTCTCTCTCAGACCCTTTTATGTGGCTTTAAATGTCCATACTTTCCAAATCTATAAATTAGTGCTATATGGAACAAATGTAAGCTGTCATGTGGTTTTCTTAGTTTAAAAATAGCTAACAGTGCAATGTGGCTCACATAGAATCACATTTTTGTACTGACAAGTGGGGTATTATGCTTTTCTTTTCACACAGATGTAGGGCAGAAACAAACAACATTTTGTGGGATCTTTTCAGGGACAATTATTCATTCGGTTGCAATAGAGAAAAAAAATGGTTTCAAACTGTCAGTACCACCTTTAAAATATGTTATTTCACTTACCGACATCCACTCAATGCAATGTTGTTTTTGACCACAAATCGACTAACATCTTCTGATGGCAGATAAAGATGGCGGTGAGATTCCTCTTTAAGCTGTCCATCTGACTGAACAGTGTAGCAGCTGATAGCATTCTGGGAGGAGACCCAGAGTGTGTCCGCTTCATATTGCATCCATGGCATCTGCCTATAACAACAAATAAAGGATAAAGTGGAAATCTACATCCTTAAATACAAGATTTATATCTTGAATGAAAAAAAATAAAAATAATACAGACCTGTACTGTTTTACTGGCTAGCTTGAGAAGAAACTGTAGACATGATTTTAGCTTCAAAAATGTCCCAAAATATAACCTTATATTCATGACAAGTAATTCATTGATTTCAATGGACAAAGAAGAAACAATAATTTATTGTTTACAGCACAATCCAGTTATCTTATAGTAAGACTGTTGTTGTATTCTTTGTTATTGTCTCTTTTTTCTTAAGCAACCGTGTATGAGGAATCCCACTATCCCCACTCCATACTATTTAAAACAGTGCATTATTTTGAGCCAATTCATGTACTGTTTATGACCTACCTGTTTATGACCTACTCAAGGTGTAAATTTCAACTAACATAGTTTGAAAAAAAAACATTAGGTTGTCAGGCTTACAATGGTCAAAATTGTTGAATTACAATTTTGTTACACTTTTATTCTCACAACCTACGGACATCTAAATAACATAACATACCAGTTTAAACTAACAATCCAGATCATATCTGAATTATTTTTTTGCGATTCAACAAGGTTTGGCTTTTAAGAACAATAGTGATTAATTATACAAATCTGGCTACCAATGCCCAAGTTTTTTCAAATTAATCAAGAGCATATCTGCTATATATCAAATTTTCTCCTTCAAAGAACCATTGAAAGTTAAACAAATTACAATTAAAAAATGCTACTTTAAGTAGCTATATTATGTCATCACTTTTATGTAAATTTACCTTTTGTTAAAGTGGAGCAGATTTTTGTTTTGGAAATAGGCATTCTTCCAATTCAATGATATCCGACAATGCTCTTTCAAACACACTTCGAAGGATCTGAAATAGAAAGCAAACCATTTTATATTTCTATTTGTGATAATTAAAACTGTTAAACCAATAATGGTGCTCCTTGTGTACTCCTTCCTCTAGCATTATTATTGTATGCTTCTAGGTGTGAAGTATTCTCTTAAGAAGATACGAATTTAATCTTATTCAAAGGGTATTGTTAAAGTTCAGAATACAATGCTTGCTGTCTTCTTCCTATTTTGTAATTTTGAAGTTTCGTGATTGCAAGGGGCGTGGGGGTGGAGGGTGAGCAGGAGCTGGCACAGTTGACTGGCAAAATGACTCCATTTTCATGGCTCTTCAAAGGTGAGCTAGGGCAATGATAATCTTATACTGGATGGATTACATTGGTAATGATAACAAAGGAATGTCAATTTCAAACACTCTACCTCAAAGTCATGTAAACACTCACAACTTATACATACAGGGATGCAAACCTGGAAGATTTCTATTGGAATTGGCACGATGGCATCATAGCTGTCAAGGGTTTACTAAGCATAAGAGTGAGACAAAGACCTACAAAGGAAGGGTCTGGGGGCGAAGCCTCCCATACACTGAAAACATACTATTTTATGGATATGATACCTCGATGTAATATTTAATAATTAAAACTGTAAGGATCTTATAAAAAAACAAGAGAAAATGATTTCAAAAATTGACATTATCTTTTTAATTAGAAGTAAAAATGTTTGGAAACAGAATTTGTATCAGAATTTCAGCTGGAATTTCAGCTGTTTGAGCATTTCAACAAGATACATACACATTGCCTTCCAAATTTTGACTAGCTTAAACAAGTTTCCAGAGTATATTACACATAGATGTAACAACTTCTGGAGATACTCTAAGTCAATCATAGTAATTAAAGTTTTTATATCAGAGATATCATTTATACCCACTACTTGTGGTGATCACCAAGTTTTATAAAAACAAAACAAATACAAAAACATACTAAACAACATGTTAAAGAATGGAAAAAAGTCACTGTTTACGCTTACTATAAACTAAATGCCCTGAGCTAACTTGAATTTTACTGGTGCTGCTTATTGTACTCCCAAGTAACTTTCTTTGAGTTTGAACGCTCTAGAACCTCTACACCAGTAGTTCGATTACCATGACAACAGAAAAATAAGCCAATGAAAATCGGCGTTCTGTCCCCGGTTTAATTTCATAGGTTCTTCAATATTTACGAGACTCTGCGCTAGATTTTTGGCCAGTAAATCGGTTGAACAACGCAAACGTTCGGACAAAATAAACAGAAAAACTTTCGAAAACACTGGAGATGTTGTATGCTTGAGTTTTAAGTATTTAAGCATGAGAGCATGATTTGAGGTTCAAAAGCGTGATTCTCACGCCGAAAGCATGAGACTTGACAGGTCTGTGGCATGTTGCTTTTACCTGCAGTTTGGGGATCGAACCAGCGTCAGACCCGCACTGTGACTCAGCCAGGGTGAGTCTGTCTGCAGCAGGTGATTCAACTTCTGACACGTGCAGCTTAGCCGACCAAGAGTTGCCTTGTCACATTTTGAGAATATGACGTACAAAACATCATCGGGAAGTTCTAAAATGTGCCACGTTTGTTTGTTTGTTGACGACGTCGGATTTCTTGACGCACGCCGACGATCCTTTCGTTTCGTTCTCTGACTCAGCATAGCTATATCTGACTAAACAGATAATAGGATAGGTATCTTCAAAGATGAGGATTTTAGTGTTGCTGCCCTTCAATTCTTCTCATGGTAGTATTTCTGTTAGAATCCCAAGATTTCATAATTTGAAAAGGTGTGACGAAATATTATCCGCCATGTTTGTTTTGATATGACAACTTACGGAAAATTCCGATACATGAACGGATGTGCTCGGTAAATTCGGCTTAGTTCCGGAAGGGGTACGTGTGCGGTTACGCGACACTAAATTTCTATATCTATAATATAAAAGTGAATAGAAATTTTAGCATGTCTTAAGAATAACAAGGAACAAAGATGATAATTTGACCCCATAATCTTTATAAATAGATAAATAGAGTATTCTTTTCATATTAATACATTTTACGAAGGCCGATCATTTCTTAATAAAGCCTTTGCGGTTAATTAGGTACCCTTAAATCGGCACTTGTAGGTATCTAAAGTTAAACATATTGTATTGTCAACTTCAAATATGAAACTATAGGACAACGGACACAAAATCAGCGACAATTCTCAAAACCTTTTTTCGGCTCTACTCGAGAGACAATTAGAAACAAAGACAACATGGCATATATCAATACAGGTACATGTAAAACATTTAAGGACGATAAATGAATCGCTACTGGTACATTTTTGCAGTTCATAAAAATATAATAAAACAATAATTATGGAAACATAAAAGAAGAAAAGATTCGGTAGAATGGGTAGAAATAAATGATACCATAGAAATAAGGATAGGATTATTGATGGTAACCCAATATGACGATGCAAACATCACAGCACCAGCCGCCGAGTCGACCCTCGTCATCAGTGTGAGTTAGTCCAGATATGAAAATTCCAACCTTGCTTTAAAGATTTAATTCACTGCTACAAAAAAAAGGAATACAACAAACAAAACAACAACAAACACACACACACACACACACACTCACAGAAGTTTGCAACTTAATGGATTAAGTGGTCTTATAGTATTTGCACGGTGAAAAGGAGTGCAGAGAAGGAGATAACGTTCAGCATCTTCCGGTTGATCAAAGAACGAAGCTGTTCTAAAATTAAATGAATATAGTTAATTGAACTTTGGAATAGTGTTGTTCGACGTCTTTATCACTTAAATTGTAAGAGAACTTACCTCCAACATAAGCTGGAAACTATTACTTAAATAGTCCGCCGCCATATTATTTTTAATCTGGTAGCAAAGAATAATCTTTTGGTAGCTTTTTTCTTCTTCCGGTCACCGTTTGTTTCTCCAATATTTAACATAAGGATTCATTAGTTTCGCTCTTTTACACCATACAAGTGCTTGGGATGTCTTTAAATTTATAATGTTTGGCATTGATACAAGCTAATATTATGTTCAAAACGTGACATTGAATTATAACCATAAAGAAATAAAAGAAATTGCAAAGTCCTTAAAATGTGTCACGATTCGGCTTTGACGTTTTGAATAACAACAAATTCTCTTGCTGGATTTGCCTTCGGCAGTTACGCGTAAAGACAATGTGTAGAAATACAAAATGTACGTTTTTTCCAAAGTTACTTTGACCTAACTTTGGCTGCATGAAAACAGTTTAAACGGCTGCACTGTCCAACTAAGTTATTTTATACGAAAATAACATTCTGTCTGTACCGAATTTACTGAAAGTAATTATGCATTTAACATGTACAAATTGGACGTGGTTCATTGATAAATCTCAATTTGTGCTATAATTTCATGACAGATTGTGTGTGCAGTCAAAACGGGATAAACATGTGCCTCCTAAATATGGACTATTTAAATTTACTAATTCCTGTTGTGTAATAAGAAATGACTTTTAGCAAATAATATAATGATAAAGCGTTTTTTTTATTCTCATTATTTTATTATCAAACTCTTATTACAAATCCTTAACTAAGAATCAAAATTATGTCCTAGAGTCACGGACAACACCCCCACCCCCATCAGTCGGGGTAATGAGAGCGAATTCCGATAACTCGGTTACTTCCCTTGATTTCAAAGGGAAGCTAGTCGCCGCTGACCCAGTCGGGACTTATTAAAAATTAAAATGAAAAAAAGATGGCAGAAAAGCATAAAGAAATCAACGAAGCGCCTGTAAACAACAAATAATTGGACCATTTCAAACTAACAGATTTAAACAAGTACTTAGCAGTCGTAAATTGAATGCGCTAATCGAGCGAATTACTGGCGCTCACAGGCTGTTATTAGGCTACTAAATATGATTTGAAAAGGAGTGACCAACTCGAGAAGACGAAGAGGGGCCTGAACGGTTTACTCTTCCTTCCGGAAGTTCACCTCCTTGGACATGAATTAATAACTCTTCATCCTTTTCAAACTTCGCCTTTACTTGATTGGTCGCAGTTCGCTCTAATGAAAGGAGACGAGATTCAAGGTTCGTCCCTGTTTGGCAAAAGATGTTCACACTTCGCCCTTTGACTTAACATTATTCATGAATAAGATTGTTTCTTGCAACGGAGTTTTAATGTTACGTTTAAAGTATTAATATCAGAGAAAACACAATTAAATATCGCGTTTAGAGAACGATATCACAGTGAAATAAATTAATTAAAAGAAAATCTGACGACCATTTAAAAAAATCACAAGGAGGTGCACACTTACATAGTTTTAAATGAATAACACATTCAATATTCAAATGTAGTAGAGCATGTTACGTAGATGTTAAATAAATGATCATTATCAAATGACTAATTTATAGACCAAGAATAGCGCGTGTGCTATCATCACAATAATTGCGGGAGAAAAACATCAATTACAGATCACACTTTTGTTGCATTGTTGTTCATTTATGAAATAACTTCATACTCCAAATTGTCATGAGTGTGAAAACCTTATTTAATTATGGGCAAACAAAAACCTACTCCAACAAGTAGTAACAGTAACAACATTGTAGCAGCGGAGATTCATTAATAAACTTCACATACGCTTTAATTCTTTTTTGTTGTTGTTGTTGATAAATAATAATAATAGGAAAATCACGCATATTTTAGTTATTTTATATAAATGTGTAACATTTCAGTATATGTTGATTTTATTTGATTTTTCTAGATTATAACTTGTTTATTTTAACAGATTTAACATCGCATTTAAACCAAAGATAGTTACCAATCGTATAATTTTATTCAGGTTAAGAATTTTTCCTTGGTAACGACAAGTTTAAAATGAGTAGATTTTGCTCATAATGTAATTTTCAGAATATGAAGACGAAATAAACATAAACACAAGGCGAAAGCCGAATAAATAATTAGATATAAATTAACAAGTATACATTTTTAACTTTTGATACATTTAGATTTAGGGGTAAAGTGTAGCTCATAAACATCTATTAGAAGGCGACATGTGAAAAATGAGAACATTATATATATTAACATGAACTCAAGGCAGCTGAGTTCTATAGTTCTTTCCGCAATAAACACCATTACATATGCAGCAATATTTCGTCGATTTCCATTTCGGTTTTGTTTCTGTCTTTAATAAACACTCCATGTCACTCGATGTTTGTGTTACACACGCTGATGAAAATTCTACTTATACCCCGGAAGTTTTAATCAGCGCGAGTGCGCATGCGCATTCGGAGGGTACTCAAGGGCAGCCAATTCAGTTATCGGAAAGCCCAATTAGGCCATTTCTGAAAAAATATAGCCGAGAAAATGTGTATGTCCTGGCCAACTGTGTGTGTGTGTGTGGGGGGGGGGGGCATGGCCCCATCGCCCCCCGGTAAATCTGGGCCTGCAATGTTATCAATGCCGCTTGTAGATACAGATGTAGCAGAGAGCAAGGAAAACAAACAAAGTATCAAATATTCTACTTCCCATCAGAGTTATGGTTCGTTCGTGCCGTAATGTTTATGTAATTAATCGACAGTGGAAGCGTTTAGTTCCCAGGATGGCCATCTTCTTGTTTACAGAGCATGCTCTCAACGGCGCCTTGAATGTCTTACAACCTAGCTCTTTCTTTTTCTTGTATTTTAATTGCTTTTGGAAATGTCTATTGGGTGACGTTACAGCTTTAAGAAGCGTCCGTATTTTTAACTGTTATGTTTATGCTATTTCAGCAGTAAAATGTCAACATTGATATATTTCTAATAAAGTGTGTTTGGTTTCTTTTGTTTCTTACACAACTACCACATAAACTAAAAAAAATTAAACCAAACATAAGAACTGTGACAAAAATCACAACTAAAACCTTATTTATATCAATTGTAGATTATTATTTTTATATTACATGTACATGACTGCACTAATTCGTCGGCAAAGGCAGACTGCAATAATTAACACAGACTTCAACAGAAACATTTTAATAGATGTGAACAAATTTCTTCGTCATTCAAGTTTTGTTAGGAATAAAGGGTATATTTTTGTGTATTAAGAATATTTTTTGGATGGTTGATTTGGATGATGATTTGTTTATTAAAATAGGACCTGTATATAAACTAAATGAATTGTTCTGTTAATTACTAAAGTAAATTTTAGTCCGAGGTGTAAGATTGTCAAGGCTGATAATGCAACTGCATTGCGAACTAAGTTTCTTTTGATAAATGCTCTGTCTACAACATTCTATTTTTGTATTTTTTTCCCGGTTACTTTGATGCTCTGCATAAACCTTTTCTTGTTATCTATTTCATAGTAGTGTTTATATCGCCACAACATACCCGGTATACTAGCTACATAATATTTCATGTAGTTTCATTAAATCTGTTAAATTATCAAAGAAAGTTTTCAAGTGTTCATAATAATTAAGACTTTTACGATTCTTCCCCTCTAACATGACTTCATATATTTAGATTATACGCTTCTTTCCTCGTGATACAATGTTGCCAGTAAGGACGATATCATGTCGTGAACACACGATAAGATACCACATCCAATCTCGTTAGTCTGACAGTGTTGTGGAACTTTCATAATATGTCGCTCGTGAGCGAGAGAAAGAAAACTACTACCACTTGATTTTATCTTTATTATGCTTACGTTAAACATTTTAACTGTTTAATATGTTAACCTGTCTTCACTCATCATTCACATTTTTAACCTCATAGATTTTTATTTCTACTCACGTATTTTAGTTTTAACCTCATAATATTCTATTGTCGTTAAACTTCAATGTATTCGGCGCCGTATAACCTACCAAGTGTCGGTGTGCCGTAAAACCCAAAATACAAATACAAATGCTACCACTTGAAACGTCCCTGGTAAGTCGCGGCCAAGGTTCGAGCCACATGACATTCCTGACCATTTTAAATGAGGAACTCAGCGGTTCGTAACTTCAAGGACCTATAGATCTTGGGCGAATTATTGCATACACGCGGAAAAAACAAGTTCCACAGCAAATTGTTAACTGGTGAGTGTTGGTAGTAATTGGAAGTAATGTACAAGGTATTCTATTATGATACTTACCTAATTTCGTGAGAAACTTGTTTGTTGTTGTCATTCCGGACATACATGTATACACTTATTATAAAAACCTCAAAGCTTTTCATGAACATTTGGTGAAATTTCCGTGGAAACTGTTTAATATCAAATAGCAAAAATATGCCACCAAAACTTACCTTTCGTACCATTTACCGCGTTCGACGGCGATGTCGCCACGTTTCCTTTTCCGGATGATAATTTTTATTTTGCGATGGAAAAAAAAGACCACACTTACATTGAATATCGCAGAGTGTTTAAATTTAAAGATATTTTACATTAAACCTCTTATCACGTTAACTCTTCGATAAAAAGGTCATAAATATTTGGTATTTCGTGAGTTATACTGCCATTTGTTAATAAGGACTGTGTACGATATACGCTTTGATCGAATTTTGTTAGTTAAATATTGCACGTGATATTCGCTCATCTAAAAGGCTGGTCGTTCCTGGCACTTTGCAAAGAAGGGGGTGGGGATAGATTTGGAAAACACACATTATACATATTTATTTATCTGTATCATCATTGGCATCATCTAATAATAACATTTAAGCAAATGTGTACTTTATATATTTGAGACATATTATTAGTATCATGTATTGGTACAGATGTATATAGTTTGCATGTTTTAAATATGTAGCTTCCAGCTAGATTTGAAAGTTACTTTCGTAACGCCAAACGTTTATCCGATGGATACATACATGGCGGCTAAAAGCATATAACCCATGCAACATTGATGGACATAGGCAAAGGAAACAGTCACATCTTTAAGCCTGTTTGTTGAAGAGATTTCTTTGTGTAATTGATCAGAAAATAGACTAGAAATAAAGTCGATTAATTTATATGTTGTATTACAGATAGCGTATAATTGTGAACCCACAGAATCTAATGACTCTATAACCTTTATATTACCCATAAATCAAACACAAAATACGCCAAAATTTACAGTACCTCTCACCTACTTCGAAGTTACGTACTGACCGCATTACTGCAAGATGACCATACCAGAAAATGATCATCAATCGTAACAACATCCATTTCCATGATACTTCCGTAGAAATCGCCGAGTTGTACCTAGTGTTTCGCGGAAAAGTATGAACATTGCTTTTTTCATTAAGTAGGTACACATAATTTGGTATTTGTTAGAGCCCCGAATTAGACCCCTTTAGGGTACGCGTCTTAGCCATGAATGGGCAACATCACAATAAAACCCGAATGGATGCACTGTCCCTTAAATTTACAAAATATGAGTGTATCGTTAGTATCAAATCGGGGCGTCAGGCATGATAAAGTTAAACTCTTCCTATCGACAACCTACTGTCTATATTAAATTTTTCTTTTGCTCTCCAAATTCTTAAAAATGTAATTCCAATAAACAGTACGTCGAACCATGGGAAAAGTACAAATTATTCTTATTCTTCATGTATATGTAGGTTTGATCACTGTTTAGTATATCTGTTGAACTGTTTATTCACAGTTCGTCGATTTTCAGGAGCTTTGCAATCGCATCTTCAGCCACATTGGACATCTTTAGCATCCGCATTTTTCGAATTCTCATCCTGCGTTTAAACTCTCGTTCCCCAGTCAACAGTTCTCTGAAATATATAAAAATATAACCTTTAGATGATGACCAGTATCATCATCTAATTATCATCCTACTCATCATCCCAATCATCATCCTAATCATCATCATCATCATCATCATCATCATCATCATCATCATCATCATCATCATCATCATCCTAATTATCATCCTAATAATCATCATCATCATTAGCAACATAAACAACGACATCGTCGTCGTATTTGTCACCATCAGGTTGTCATAATGACCACCACAAGCATCCGCCATTTTTACTACCACTACCACCACATAACCTCCCTAATCTACTCTTTCTCTCCTCATTAGTATTATCCCCATCCTCCTGCCCATCATCATACTGACCGGAAGTCGACCTCCCCATCGCCATCCGTGTCCAGTCTGTCCACAATGGTGTCTAGCTGAGCCTCGGTCACCGGCAGGTTTATGGACTGAAATGCAACCAAAAAAGATACAACTTGACGCCCGGTCTACATTTTTAATTAGAATACGGACTGACTTGTTAAAAAGTTATGAAGAATTGAAAAAATGACAATAAACAAATCAACAGATGTCTCAATAGCGACATTGTGTTCTAAATTGCAGGCAACTGCATGCGACTATTTATTATTATTATTATTATTTTATTGATTGATTTATTTTACTTAATTGTAATTACACATTATCACTAGGCAGGTCTTAGCGTCTAGCTTTGTGCAGCTGGTTAGTTCATAGTGCAAAATGGTTCATTTTAAGGGTAAAAACAACAGACTTGGTGATGATAAAGTTTGTCAATATGTTATGATCGTCTTTTTTTACTGAAAATATGATATGTTGATCTGCCGTTAGTGTATGGTTTGAAGGCATGTACAGTGTCAGGTTATCAAATTTCAGGCACAGACTTGCTATTTCGGACGTATTCGAAACACTGGTCCTTATATATTTGAAACAGATATACAGAAATACATTCTAATATCACAGTATACAGAAGCAAACGTATATTGTATTGTTAACTGATATACAAACACACATGACACGTGTACAAAGAAAAAAGCATCATTATAGTTCTGGTAGGTACACAAGCACCGAACTCTGGCACTGTCAGTTCATTGCATGTGACAGCAACGAACGATAACTCTGAACAGGAAGTTGGTACCAAGACAAGTATTACAATACATACATATCAAGGGCAGGCAGGCACAATAAAGACACACATGCCAACGAACTTCCGGGCACAATAACATAGAAAGAAGCACAGAAAAAAGAACATACACACACGCGCGTGCGCACACACGCACGTACGCACACACATCCAGACACAGACCGACAGATATGGAGACACCTACATGCATCCCAAGTTTGAACTCTTGACGGTCCACCGAGAGACTCTTGTCTTTATCGAGCCGGTTTAGCAAGTCTATACACCGGTAGCCCATCTCCTGCATATAGCCGAACATTCTCATGACGGGGTCGCGCCAGTCTATGCCGTTTTTATCCACTTCCTCCTTGGTCACTGACTTTATAACTGGCCCCGTGACGATTCGTAATGGTAGAAGTCGTTTTCCTTTCACCGAATCCCACAACTCGAAGAAATCCTTGCGTACCACGATGTCCTGTAGAAGGGCATAAACATTAAACATGTTATTAGTGATAACTTCATGGTATGGCTTTTTGTTATGGCGATGGACATGATAATAGAATTTCTTATATTTTATAACTCGCAGGTTTAGACATAAAGGAACGGATGAACTTTAATATACACAATAACTCGCAGGTATTGACATAAAAGAAAAAAGATGGGCATTATTAAACACTAGCCTATATGTGTTAAATAACGTTGCAAGTAGAATAATTGTATATACGATACTTACATGTACAATCGTTATAAGTGTGTTTTCGTTATGATTACCAACGTGCAAACGTGTTTTATATGGATAAGTTCTTTATTTACAAGTATTAGCTCTATTCATTGTCATACCAATATGAACTCTACGTAATACACGCTGCACCAAATATTGCCATCTGTTAGATATTTGCCCATCTAAATATGAATTGCAAAAAAAATGTTTCTATGTACACCATACCGTTAAATCTAACGTTTTCAGAACACATTTGGAGGACTCTGCTACCGTCGTCAGTATAGACTTGGCCACTTCCGGTGAATAAGGATTTTGTCCGATCTAGAAAGGGAACATTTACCATTACTGACGGTGATACCTGTCACTGTGTGATATTATGCAAGAATTTCCATTCTAATTCAAACTCCAATTTAATGTAAATTCTGGCAATTTCATTAGTAAATATTTTTATCAAAGCTAATTATGATAATACAGAAACGATGCTCTAGGCAATCAAAACAATAGGACATATGTCCTATATACTAAATTTGTTTTGTCAATAAATCTAATAAATCAAAAATACAAAACAAAGTCACAACAATAAACTTGCATGTAAAGGCAATGCTAACAAACCGTTAACGAACATGTACATGACATCGCTATGAACGTTGGCATCAAAAATATCAACCTGAACGAAGTCACATCATATCTTTGAAACACTGACTTCAAAACGAACGTCTATATATTCTTTTTATTTCAAATTTATTCTGAAAACAAAACAAAAACAAAACCACTGAGGGATTGAGTCATGCAATCGTCGACAATTTACCTGGTTACAAATTGTACGGACACGCATTGAAAGATGAAAATGAAGTAAAACATTAAGATAAAAGTTTATTTTTGTTACATATCTATATCGCTCCGAACATCTTCTTGTGAATTTTACCAGTTACTCACGCGTAGAGTCGACAGTCCCTCATTCTTAGAGAGTCCCTTCAATATGGCGACCACACCTTTAGGTCCGATCCTGTTGTTTGTCACATCCAGCTCTAGTAATGTCCTGTTTTCTGACAGGGCTCGAGCAAGGCCCACCGACCCTTCCTGAGCAAAACCATTCCAAGACAGGTTCAACCGCTTCAGTGCTACGTTTTTCTGAAATTGGAATGTACAAGTGCAACAATACAATGCACCTTGACAACGTTGTTATTGTTTTTAAAGCCAGATATATCGGTAAATGATTTGTATGCATGTTTAGTGCTTTCAGGGCATATACTTTTCTTAAGCAGGAAGCAGAAAAAATTAATAATAAGTACATATATCATTTAATCTTTTAATTGATTTAATAAAGCCAAAATAATAATGGTTGAACTGACATTTACGTAAAGCTTCCAAACTTGTAACTCCATAGATCCCTTGTAGCGCTGATTTGAGTCCCGGTCGGGGTGAAAACTTTTATGTGGGGAGATCTTCCTGCGCCGGTGGTTCCGCCAAAAATTGTATGGGGTATTCCTCCATCAGAAATAAGCTAGAAGTCGCAAAAAGGTGAAATAAGTGGTAGTGATATAATGCAATGATTAATCGTGCACGCCACGAACGTATCCGAATATCTCCGACATTGCTGAAAGATTGCCATTACCTGTAGTCCTATGGCTATTGCTATGGTACCCCGGCCCCGGATATGATTCCATTGTAGATCCAACTCTTGCAGGGTGTCATTTAAAGCTTGAAGCAAAAGTTAAAGAATCATGTCAGATAAAGTTATTTCAATCACGTGGCCTGCTTTGACAATATCAATATGAGTATATGTTAACAAGTAATAGTATGTATTAAACTATTGTTTGTGGTAAGAACAGATAAGAAGCAGTTATTAAACCCCCAACAACAGTTTACTAACAATAATTTTCCATTAAAGAACAAACAATCAAGTTGATTAAAGTAATACAAAATTGATCAACAATGCCAATTGAAAGTCATACATAACAAATAAATTAATGCAACGAAAATCCTAACAAATAAACTACATGCAACTTTACAGAACTAAAAGATACTGTACCTATTGCACGCCCGATATCAAACGCACCATTGTCACTGAGTCTATTATGTCCAACGGAGAGTACCTTTAAGGGACTACTGTACTGCAATTATAAAACAATAACGGCAATGTATAAATCACAAATCTTTGATGTAACCCACAAAGTATAGTTTGCCAATTCTTATTTAGTTTATTGTTTTAGTATCTCATCAAAAATAAGTTAAATAATTAAAATCTGCACGCTTTATTAACTTATCACTGCGAAATGAAACGTGTCAAGTTTACTTTAAAATACACACCGTACAACCCAACGAAGTTCAGTCCCTATCAAGATAATGGCAATTAAAATATGCAGTCTACACGCCTAGTGGGACGGCGATGAATGGTTATTATAAGCTACGTCGTACTATTCTTGAAGAAGACGTAGTCTACTGTGGTAGGAAGCAGCCAGTGTGGGTATAAGTCGTATGTTAATTGATACATTTATGATTTTGATAATTCATTTTATGAAATAAACAGACTAATTTAAGACAGAAACAACGTTGACCGTTTTGATGTTCCTCCAGACAGAACTTGAGCCAGCATTTCTAAGAAGATCAAAAGTATGGCTAAACTGCTACGCCGAAAAAAATACTTCATAGTAACGTAACAAAACGCTTTAATATTGATTGGCTGCTTAATGCAAATAGAAGAATGGCAAACAAAATATGTGCAATGCTCAAACCTAATCGTATTTGCATAAAACAATTGAGACCAATAGATATACAGGTACATTAAAAAGGCATCATTTATAAAGTGTTATAATCACAACAATAAAGATTCGCTTACCTCTAGTATATACGCTATATGTTTGGCATCCTTGTCACTCAAATTATTACCTACAATGAACAACAGTATCATGTCATACGTTATGATAACTGGCACGAACATTAAAGCGACTTGGTCACAGTTGGTCAAATATGCTGTTGAAAGAAATCATTTCCAAAAGAGCAACACAAATCTCTTTTTACTTCACGTGAACATGCTGTCATTCAGATGAGGATGTGTTCTTTCAATATTTTAAGTTTAACAGTAGGCCTAATAAATTTCTTCTAATGTCTGATCAGATTATTAATGCTATTGGAAAATCCAATTTAGACCTCTTAAGTTTTAGAGATATTTTGAGTGGTACTTACATTAAGACAACCCCCTAATTTTGTCAACACAACAATTAATAACTGATGTGCAAGGTAGTCAACCGCAAAGGTTTTGGCTGTGCGTGGTTTTTAGAATCAATACGTTCCATGAAAATGCCTTTGGGTCGGATGCTATCCCATTTACAAATTAACCAATTCAAATGTTAAAGTTCATGTAGTTGTTTACAATGGGATCAATAATACCTTTAATATTTAGAAGGAATGCCAATTACCTGATAAATCAAGCGTTTGTAAATGTCGACCGGAGTCCACTAAATTTGCAAATAGCTCCGCCCCTTTTGACCCGATACCGTTGTCGCAAAGTCGCTGAAAATGTGAATTAGGTTGGAATCAATACTTTAATTATGATAAAGCATTTTTCTCTTTTTAATACAAGTGTGCAGCGTGATATTTGCCATTTAATAAATGCGGGACCGTGTTAGCAAGGATAACATGTTAACTAACGAAAACAAGGCAACTATTTTACAAATACATGTTGGATTGAATTTTAGGAGATAAGTTCACAATCTTTAAGAAATTAAACTTGTGATTAGATTAATTAATTGAAATTAATTAGAGATATGTCATCAAAGATATTCTATGTGATTGTAAAATTAATATACCAAAATATATCAATTTAAGGATGTGGAAAGTTTAATATTTGCATGAGTTCTTAGGTACACCAGATGGCAAGACGAACTGTTATGGTTGCATCTAGTTTGATTGTTGCCCAGTATTCTAAACATCTACCTACCCCTTCTGTGATGAAATTGATTGTTGCCCAGTAGTCTAAACATCTACTTACCACTTCTGTGATGAAATTGATTGTTGCCCAGTAGTCTTAACATCTACCTACCACTTCTGTGATGAAATTGATTGTTGCCCAGTAGTCTTAACATCTACCTACCACTTCTGTGATGAAATTGATTGTTGCCCAGTATTCTAAACATCTACCTACCACTTCTGTAATGAAATTGATTGTTGCCCAGTAGTCTTAACATCTACCTACCACTTCTGTGATGAAATTGATTGTTGCCCAGTAGTCTTAACATTTACCTACCACTTCTGTGATGAAATTGATTGTTGCCCAGTAGTCTTAACATCTACCTACCACTTCTGTGATGAAATTGATTGTTGCCTAGTAGACTAAACATCTACCTACCACTTCTGTGATGAAATTGATTGTTGCCCAGTATTCTAAACATCTACCTACCACTTCTGTGATGAAATTGATTGTTGCCTAGTAGACTAAACATCTACCTACCACTTCTGTGATGAAATTGATTGTTGCCCAGTAGTCTAAACATCTACCTACCACTTCTGTGATGAAAGTGTTTTCTTTCAACATGTCCACGACTGCCACCGCACCACTGGCTCCTATATCGTTGTCTCGTAGATCCAGTGTCTGTATCTGGCGGTTGTTCTAAAAGAACGAAATAGAACGATACAATGGGAAGGAACTCAGTGCAGGTTACAAACGTTGCGCAGGGCCTTCCATCAGGACATTTGTCTGGAATCTGCATCAAGCAGTTACATTCGGACGTCGCTAAAACGATATTAATTTTATCGCTACTATGTATTTGATAAAACAATATCAAAGAATATCGTAACAAAAGGATCATGGATAAGTGACATCCATGGGGCCATAAAGGACACAAAATCATGGAAATAAAGAGAAGCTTGTACGGTCACACACTAGTATAGAAGAAGTTTCCGAACGCAATTTTACAACCCGATCGAAGTCAAAGGATATTTCGACGTATATTTTATTGATTATTCAACACAAATTGTGTATTGCCAGTTTCTGTGCTTTCTTTGTTGTTTTCTGCTCTTTGTTGATTGCTGCTCAATTGACCATCGAAACTGCAAGCAAGCTGGGCTGAAATATTCTGCATACACATTCTTTTTTTCTTAAAAACCATCACAAACCAATTTAGCGAGATTTTGTTTCACAAAACTAACCAAGTATGCTGATGTTAACAATGCAGCTTGCAATTACAAAAATATGCAGCAAAAAAAAACTGAAGAAAGCAATGTAGCAGATAGGCTTGTTTTATTCTTGACATTTATCGTAGCTAAGTATAGCAGCAGAGAGGCGGGTTTTCCCGGATGTTACTTACATTAGACTCCAAAGTGGTGCGTCCAATCAAGAAAACAATAACTCGAGCTATTGCAGAGAATAGACTAGACAGACCTCATTTACTATTTATCGTTCAGAGTACTTTGTTTATTATAGTTATTTCCATTATAAGAAACTACCCAGTGTTATATTTACTTCTAAGACCACGCTCTCTGCAGCGTCTTAGATATCTCACATCCAATTGTTTTTGTAGAATACATTAAACAAAAATTATATAAAAATTGTTATTGCCTGCTACATCACTTTCTCCATTCACAGAGCTATTTCAAAGGAGGCAGTGCTCTCCAAAGCGGCGCCAACAAGAGTCGAATGGTATTTGTAAGGCATGTACACGGTGAAGTAATCTTGGCGTTTGTTTTCGTCATAATGAAACTGCATTAATAACATTGTTTCTGTTTATTATAACAAGATTGTCCGTTAAAGGTGCTGCTTAGTACATTATGACCAATTTAATAGACAACTTTTTGCCATAATATCTCATAATTTATAAGATTTACATAAAATTGTATGGCCAGAGACAACATATAGCTAAGATAAATATATGTGCATGTAGATTGTTTTACATTTAATGTCGTGTTTAAACTTGCGTGTTAAAAGATAGCTGACATAATATTATGCGATTTTTGACATTTATTCTCAAAGTTGCTTTGGATTGAACTTTTTAAAATTGGCGGCTTAATAATAAAATTATGTTATCCTTTCACAATCTCAAGTCCACTCCCAAGACATCTGAAGTATCCTAATTAGCTTGAGACAAGTTTTAAATATAAAATAACGTAACATTGTTTTCAAGATATAAAGTGATTTTGAGCGATTTATGTTTTTATCGTCTAGTCAATACCTACAACGAGTGCGATAGCCAGGGCTCGAGCTCCTGGCGGTCCCAGGGGGTGGCTTTTGATGCTGATCTCGGTGGTGTTGCTGTTGATTTGGTGACACAATGACGTCACAGGGTACAGGCCCAACATCTTACACGCCGCAATGTAACGCTGATAATTTGTTTGACGTTCGACGTTACTGGCGTTGTTGACATCTTCTTTGGACTGTTTAGATTCGTCTGGATGCAGAAATGTGATGTTTGTTGTGAAAAAGGGCGCGTGTAACTCCAAAATGTATTTATTAAGAAAACTACTTTTTACAAGATGAAATAAAAAAGCGGTAAGAAGTACATGTTTTAAGCGTGCAAAAAGTGTAATTTTAAAAAAATACAGATGCGGCCTGTGTCATTGAACAACTGGCCTTGTGTGTGAGTTTTGATTTGGAGAAAATATTTTGACAGAAACCGACAGTAAAATAATGAGAATTTTCTCTTTGTTTAAAGATAGTTTATGCTAACAGCAAAGATAAGACAATGGAACATAATTATACTAAAGACACCACACAATATTCTTGCGAATTTGGGGTGCCCCAACTGCGATAGAATACCCTATACACCTGGCATGGCATCTCTTTTTTAATGTGCCAACACGACCAAAACCAATACCATATAAGACAAACACACACTATTGCTACTCCATAAGATTAAAAGATCAGTTGTGTTTATCATGATAGTTTCCTTAAACGATGCAGTAATGTGGATTTATTTCTCTTCTTATTACAACATATTCATAAATGTTCCTCAGATAAGCCAATACATTCAGAGCGGTTAAAGCTACTTGGTTACAGTTTTGCATTGGTTGCCATGCCCAACTCAAAGCACATGATCCACATTCCATATGTACAAATACTACTTACTCTATAGCGACCCTGTCAGCGTTTTGTTTATAACTGACATTTACACGTGACCTTTTTAGAACTTTTTACCGCATAGGCATTTTTGGAGATATTATAGGTATTTAATTTAAAATTGTCGTAAAACAGCTGAAAAGCGTCGAAACGCTTTTGATTCCCACAGCCTTAAGACAACGCTTCAAAGATTTTCTCTGTTTTGTAGGTTTCTTCTTTGATAATTCTAACATTAACAGAATAAAAGGTATCCAGACAACATAAATAAACAAGGAATGGACCGCCTAATAAATATTTTACTTGTTAGCATAACTTAAAAATGATTTAATATATCTAGTTTCATTTGATGTCACTTAAAGTTTGTTATTATTATTAGTCTAACAATAATAACTACAAAATATTTTAAACTTACCATCATCCATGATGTCATATCCAGTGAATGTAAACTGCCTCTGTATTGGCGGTACCACAGGTTTCTTGTTGATTATCGTTTCTCTCATTCCGGGCCTTTCATTTCTTTCCGTCTGCGAGAGTCTTTCGTGGTCTATCTCTTCAAACGCATCGTCTGTGTCATCGACGATAGGGTTGACAAAAGAAGCACTCCGATTGAGATACAAAGACACTGGCCTATCTGTCCAAGAGATTCTGCTTAAATCGATAGTCGATACACTTTTGTTTGTTCGTTGTTTTCTTGCCATTACGGATTTTCTCAGATGCTTTTCTGTGTTGTATTCCATGGCTGGAACTGATTTTTGTTTTTGAAGAGGCTTTAATCTCGCAGATGATTCTTGTCTGCTTTGACGCCTTCGCGCCTGAACCTGGACTGGTTCTGATACTCTGGTGCTCATGGCTAGAAAGGGAACAATACAAAAGAGAAAATTGGTCATCAAAGCCATTTGTGCATTAAGTCGAAGCGGTGTCGCAAGTCCACTTTTGATAGTTGAACATTGAAGGCAGATAGCTTGAGCGTTAACGCGTTTTTTGTTTTTGTTTATTGTTTTTGTTTGTTTTTGCACGACGCTACCCGGAGAAAGTAGTGCGTGCAAAGTCGACACTCGATACAAACTACAAGTATCAGTTGTGCACAGGCCTGTTCCAAACGTTGACCATCAACATTGCTTAGCTTGTTTAAACTAGATGATTATACAGATTAATGTAGCCATACACGACATGTTTTTCCCTAAAGGAACCGCTTTACGCAAGAACACAGCAGTCCAGAATCTTCACTGAAGCGTGTTGTAGGAAGGATGTTACACGCTCTCGCGAAGAATTATGGTATAAAAGGTAGCCAATCTTGTTTCTGAATAAATTACCGGCTGCATTTGATAGCCTATGCTAACTGCATTGACATTCAAGCACCCCCAGCACCCACCCCATCCCGCCCCCGCCCCTACCCCAACATACAACACACACACACACACACACACACACACACACACACACACACACACACACACACACACACACACACACACACACACACACACACACACACACACACACACACACACACACACACACACACACACACTTAACTCTCAGCCAGAAGCTTTCCTTTAATATACGTACAGACACTTTAAATATCTAATTGACTTGGTTGTCAATACATATACGTGGAATAACTTTACAATAACGCAACTTAACACCACCAATAATGCAATATTCAATCTAGTTGTTTAACGAAGCTTAAGGTATCAGACATACTGGGTATTTAAAAGTTGCGCTGAACAATATCAAAACGATTTTTCAAACAAATCATAATCCATTCAGCGATATCAGCGTTTTGATTTTGAATATTAAAAAGGCATTTACAAATAAAAAAAATGATTCGAGAAATATGCTTGGCATATGTGTAACATATTGATCACACATAGACTAAAATTGTGTCATCAACTGAAAATATGCACTACGGAAGTCAGTATTATGTTTTCACCGAAGAATGTCGTGATATTAAAACTGTTTATCTGAATTATGCTGATGTTTGTAAACTTTGTATGTATATTACTTGATTTTTAAATCTTCGAAATTCATTACACATACCAGAAATGTTCTGTTAATATTCTCCTTTCTCTGCACATTATTATCTTCATTCATGCATTATTATTATTATTTTAAATTGGTACGTTTTTAATTCATGTTTATGCATACATGTATATGTTGTTGTTAGCACCTTACGCAAAAAAATAAATAAATGATAAAATATGTTCATTAAAATATAATATTTTCATAGTTGTTCATATCTTTTTTAAGATATTAAGATGCTTGGTCCCTGGTATACTGTATATGTCAAGACAACGATATCGATGTGACAGACATTTGACATACAGTCTCATGGAGAAAATCAACCAACCCCACCCCGCCCGCCACTCCCACAAACTCACACGTGCACGCGCGCACACACGCACGCTCAAACATGTGATTGAGCGCACGAACGGATGCATACAGGCGCATAAAAATACTAAATCCTATTCGCTCGTTGTCTACATTCTAGCAGTATATGACATTTGGATATCAAAGGGTTCAATTATTGTCTTATGAATGCCACTGGTTTGTTTTTGTATTTCGCACCGACACAACTAGGATCATCAAGGCAAAGTCCGGCTACTGGTTTATTGTTAATGGAAGACCACAGATAAAGTTCTAGGTAGAACCACAGTCTGTCAGCTAGTAGAGCTACCCAGGTGAAATTTCTTGACCACGTGACACGAACCCACGGGCTGAGGGGTGAAGAAATTACACGTGCGCCTCATACCGTTTACACATGTGGGCTATGCCTTTCTCTTTCAAATAATGTTATGGGGCTTGCAACTCATTCGCAACATAAACGTTGCTGTTTGAAAATAGACAGAGATAAGTGTTTTGGTACACACAAACCAGTCTATATTCAGTATTGTGTTACACTTTAAAACACAGATTTATAAAAGCTTCTAACAGATAACTTGGCTTATCGTTGTCATTGTTCCTTACTTGAAAGCATGCATGACAGACACCAGATCTAAACGATTTTGTTCGTCTGTGGCCGCCAAACGACTGAAATTCCTGTCTGTTTGCGAGGTTTTATAATGGTTGATGCCTGATTACAGGGAACTCAAGGAAATTGAACATGTGTGTGTTTAAAGACAGAGTTAAGTGCGTGCCCACTAAAATAAGAAGCAAACTACACGTAGTTGTAATTAAAATGCAGTGGTTGTTGTGGTAGATGTAAAAGTAATAGCAGCGGTATCAGGAGCAGTAATAGGAGAAGTAGTAGTAGTAGTAGTAGTAGTAGTAGTAGTAGTAGTAGTAGTAGTAGTAGTAGTAGTAGTATAGTAGCAGTAGTAGCAGTAGTAGTAGTAGTAGTATAGTAGTAGAAGTAGTAGTAGTGCTGGTAGTAGAAGTGCTAGTAGAAATAGTACTAGTAGTAGCAGCAGCAGTTGTAGTAGTAAAATAGTAGTAGAAATAGTAGTAGAAGTAGAAGTAGTAGAAGTTAGAAGAAGCTGTAGTAGTAGTATTTGTAGTAGTGTTAGTAGTAGTATTACTAGACGTAGTAGAAGTTAGTAAAAGTTGTAGTTGTATTAGTTGTAGTAGTCGTTGTTTTGATTGGTTAAACTATTGACATAGAAGTGATGAGAAACGTTAAAAAGCCATAGATCAAATATGTTAAGAGACATGAAAATAATGGAAACCTAATGCATGAAGATTGTAAAATTATACATACATATATATATATAATTTTATATATAAACATTCTGAAAAACAGAAACATACCAGGGTAATTAAATTCTTAGATTTTGAAAAGACTTTGATAAATTGTATTGCTGTTTATTACAATTTTCATTTTTTGCAACATTGGCAAGACTATTTAACTGTATAAGCTTTGCAAACATACAAAACAAAACATAAGTTCTGGTTATTTTCTGTCCCCTTTAAACCGTGTACAATAAATCTTTGCAGCACTCAAACAACAAATTTCACGTTTTCTTTTCTCTTTTTTATTTCATTCGTTCAATAAACATTCATTATACAGCCAATGTAAACTATAAGTTCTGTTACAATCGTAGGTAATGAAATAATTTGATCCAATTACTGTTCGCCATTCAATTTGTTGCCGATAATATCTTGAAGATTTTATTTTGAGAGTGACACTTGTCAGTAATAAGCAGCGAGTATAAACGTTGTGGCTTCCTGTTAACCTTATAATTCGCCCCATTATAACGTGGTATAAATGACACTTAAAATCTTGAAGTAACTAGATTTATTCGTACAATTCATGCATAACAATTTACTGACATGGAGAACTCAAACAAACTGATTTTGTTTTGTTGAGTTATTAGAGCACTATATACAATCAAACAAGTACTTGCTTAAATTCTTCCTGTACAGAAATATTTTACATGTAAATGTGTCATCGTTGGCAGGCGCGTATCTGGACTGTTTTACACTCAATGACTCTGTGTGTGTGTGTGTGCGTGTGTGCGTGCGTGCGTGCGTGCGTGCGTGTGTGTGTTGCCCATGTGCATTTTAGTGCCTTTTTGCACAGATATGCGAGAAGAAAAAAAGAAAAGAAAGTACTTTTTTTCTTGGTATTAACTAAAAATACAACTTTAAGACAGAATATTTACCTTGATTGATGTTTATACACTTTTATCAAATAGAAACTACAGAAATAAAATATATCGTGTCTAACCCGGGTAAGGCATCGATTTTCTAAGCGTTTTTGGTACTTCAGATTTTCGATTTTCCGAACGGAGGTTACGCACGTGCGGAAAATGCATAATGGACAGATACGCGCCTGATCACTAGTACTTCCCGGAGTATGCTTATAAGCGCAGAACATTTAATGATCTTTCTCCTCGCTCGAGCATTTGCCATTTAGACACTCTTTGACTATTATTAAATTAACCAAGCTTATTTCAGTCGATGACAGAGTTTAAAGTTGTGATATTTATTCGAATTAACAATATCAGTTTTAGCAACCGCTTCGTAGATCGACTACTAATCGCCCTGTATAAGGATAATGTGTCTGGTTGTGATACTAGGCCAATTGTTAACGACATACTTTACATTGTAAAACCAGCACTTTTTATGCTCCAAATGAACACATGTTCAACATAACCAAATAAGTTTTGTTGGGGCAATGCGCCTATAAATTTAACAAGCAAAACGTACCTTCTTTTGCGCAAATAATTCCCTGTTGTCCCACACTTTATAAGATCACGTACTTTACTTTTATGCGAGAGTTGAACGATAACCGGTTAGAGTCACTCAGTTGTAACTTATTTCCCGCTTCGGAGTGGGTGGGAGGTGGGGTCGGGGGCCTCTTTTCCTACTGACCCGACCTTTTCCAACTGATCGTCCTTCGAACCAAACTTTCAACCGAACGTATACACGGATGGCTCAATGTTGCCTGACCCAAACAAATACCGTCTAAACACGTAAATAACAATACACTTCAAAGAAAGAAACACTATACATGCCATTTAAGCGATTTGCTTAATCTGGCGCCGTAATATCGAGTCATTAACCCTGATCAGTGCTATTGACTTACCATTGAGCAGCTAAGAAGGAGATTTTAATTGATCTAATCAACATAAGATTATGAAGAGAAGAGACCATATTTTTATTAGACTTAAGCATAAGAGCCCATCGTCAGATAATCAAAATATATACAATGCACGCAAACATGATGATTATATCAGTAAACAATAGAGTCAATCAAAAGAGATATAGGTGAGAGTGACATACACATGGTAATCGAATACGTTGACATGTAGGTAAAACAGAACATTTATTACTTTATTTATTGAATGAAAAGACAGTAGCGGTATAGCGAGTAGCTTGTTTTGACTTATTTCAACTTATCGCCAACAATGGTGACGATATTCTTTACGTATTCATTTTAATGAGGAAATAGGAAAGACAAAACAACATGTTTAATTTATAATAAAATTTAGCTTTATTTAGGGATTATTTCAAAATACGTCGTTGAGTATTAGAGTATAACATTAGAATATGTTTTTTCGCGGTACATATAACAGCTTTCTCTAAAATATTGTATAAGTACATGCAGAAGTACGAAATACTAAACGTTTTCAAGGTTCGATAAAATAAAGTCTTAAAAAGACAACAACAACATGTAAAGTAAAATGGCTTCTTCGTGTGAATATTACCTATTCATGGCTGATCAATTTAACAAACATGTATAAACCGAATGCACGCAGTTAAGAAACTCCTTTCTGACACTATTTAAAGCACTTGACATGTTTCTATCGGGTTATCTACAAATACCATCTTTTGTACCTGCTGTACATGTAGACTGAAAGAGCACATATACGGATTTACTATACGCTGCACCGCACTCAGGTAATGCAACATGGTAATATTGGCTAACAGGAACGTTTTAGTTATAATGTTAAACACGTCAACTGTACTAGTCGAATGTGTCCGGTTTATCTAAAATAAGGTTTTGTGTATTTTGCTGAAGATTTTCTGAATTATTATGAACCACCACCGTAATGAACAATTGCATGGACTTTTTCAAATTTAACTACTGATTGTCTAAATATCAACAGTCTACTGATTGTCTAAATATCAACAGTCTACTGATTGTCTAAATACCAACAGTCTACTGATTGTCTAAATACCAACAGTCCACCCTTTTGTCTAAATACCAACAGTCCACCGGTTTGTCTAAATACCAACAGTCCACCGGTTTGTCTAAATACCAACAGTCCACCGTTTTGTCTAAATACCAACAGTCCACCGGTTTGTCTAAATACCAATAGTTAACCGTTTTGTCTAAATACCAACAGTCCACCGATTGTCTAAATACCAACAGTCTACTGATTGTCTAAATACCAACAGTCCACCGATTGTCTAAATACCATCAGTCTACCATTTTGTCTAAATACCAACAGTCCACCGTTTTGTCTAAATACCAAAAGTCTACCGATTGCCAAATAGAATTGAATGTACGCATTTTATTCAGTGCAAACTATTGAATGTATTATAACTCGGCTTAATATGGCTTTCTTGATTGTTCTTTGTATTGTGCAGATGTTATTTGTGTTTGTTTGTTTTGTGATACCTGTCTATCTTTTGCCCAGTAACTGGATGTCTATTTCAGTCACGTGTCTTTACCCTTATGAATAAAAATGTCATTTACCTTTTATGCGAGGTTGTGTGGATGTTTTGGTAAAGTAACACTCCTTTCCCGTACCATGGGAGATCGCGGCTTCACCAAACTCTTTTACTTGCCTCCTGTCTGCCGTACTGTTCACATTGTTTTTTCTCACCTCTTATATGTCAATGTGAAGATTATGGAACACTCTCCTGGTTCGAGTATAAGGTTTGTTATCCACAACATTAGAAATGAATCATTTTGTCATTTATTATTGACAACCCTGTTACACTTAGAAACAATTTATTAAGCAAATTTATGCATAGTTGGTCCGTTTTGCATCTTTTTAAAATTAGAAAAGAAAGCAAAATAACAACAAATCTTTGTTGAACGCTAATGAATAATGAAACAAACTTAATCACGTGATTAAATGTGAACATGGTATTCTTCAACCAGGTGCGCTGGTTTGAGGGCAGGAGAATCAAAAGCACTGCGACACTCTTTTAGCAAGTTTAAGCTAACAACCTTGTACAAGTACATTTCCGAACTGCGCATTTGGTAAAATTAAAGATTAAAGATTAAAACCAATACAATTATTAAATTACTTACGGTGTATGAAGCGTGTGGCCCTATGCATCTTGACCTAAGCAAAATTGTGACCATTATGCATTCGTCATAACATTAAGGCAGGGTCGAAAGAAAATGCCCGGTTCCCCACAAACTTAAACAATCATATATTATGCCTAACTTAAAGACATAAAACCGTTTTTCCCTTGGCAAGTCCATTCGCTTAAAAAGTTTTTAAAGTATGAACAACTTACTTTTGGGCTAGACGTATTATCCACTGGAACACGCGCAAACTTGTATCTATAATTATAGTAGCATAGTCATGATTACTGGTAATAAATAGTTCATCTCTATGTTCTGTACTCGCCCTGATTAAAGACTGACAGAAAGACTAATACTGCTTTGTATGACAGTCCATTTCCATTGACTGCGGAGTTATACATCGATGTTACCAAACAGCGGCAGTAATCCGTTCTTCAACAACTCATTTACAACTGTGTAGCCAGATCTCAAAGCAAAGTCTGGTCAAAAGTTTGTCTTTTGTTATCCGCATCATCAATATTTTGACAACCGCCTTCTGAATAATCTGCTTTCTGACTTTCTCCGTGTCCTGGGTTTTGGAATAATAATACCTCAATAACAAACACGGCTCATGTTTGTATTAATGGACAGAAAAATAAGCTTTAAGTTTTTCACGCCTTGTCATTAGAAGTTTGAAAGCAGGATAATAAAAATAGAAAGTACGATAATGAACACTGTATGTCAATAATAGCCACGGGCACAGTTTACCTAACCTGGTCCCACCTCCTACGCATCATCATCATCGTCATCATCATCAACATCGTCGTCGTCGTCATCATTAATCATCATCATCATCAGCAGCAGCAGCAGCATCGTCGTCATCGTCATCATCATCATCATCATCATCATCATTATCATTATCGTCGTCATGATCATCAACATCATCGCCATCATCATGGGCAGCAGCAGCTGCATCGTCGTCGTCGTCATCGCCATGGTCAAACTTCATCGTCATCGATGCAATTAGGACGTCGTGGTCGACGACAACAACGACAACATAGTCATCGTCACCACAACAAAACGTTTGAAAAAAACAACAAAGGCCTGTCATTAAGTCTAGTGATTAGTACTGTCTGGTTTTAATGCTTAAAAGTGTTCATGTACTAAACAGACATTGCAAATTAAAAGCTTGAATATCGCTACAGCTCTTATAATTGTTTCAACTTTACAGCAACAAAGTGTTATAAGAAACGGACAACCTTTGTACTTAATGTTTAAGGCTTCCAGAGTCAATACTTTAATGTACTAGTTAAGCAGGTAACACCTTTGCCATTTCTACAAAATGCTTAAACGAAACGCACCGTTTTTATGTAACGACAGCAACCCATCATTTGGTATTTGGAAATAATTTACTGACAAAAGGTTGCAAATAGTGATGATTTTTCTTAAGATATAGCGTATGAAATACCTAATCTGACCTTTTAACATTTGTCCTATCTACTTTAGACGCAATGTGAAATTACGCCTAATCAAGACTTCCAATATAACGGGGTTTTTTTTTTTGGCAATGACAGAATTTCACAACCAAATTATTGTTATTTAACACTATTTACTTATAGAAGAACCAGAATAAATGTGTTCATTCATATACGTGCACTCCAGCGGTTCCACACGTCTAGAGCATGGTTCTGAAAATAATTAACCCCCGTGCATAGGCAGCGATAGGGTTATTCTCATTAAAAATGTTTTTTATTGTTATAATACAACTTTTTCACAAATTTAGCATCCGCATGCTGCTTTTAGCAAGACTGTTCCATGTAACCATAAAGCGGTTGCATTTTTGCCAATGTTATTTCTGGCTCAATTTGTCGGTCCCTACCTTTAAGCAGTCTCTGGCCTACATTTACCATTATTAATGAAATGCTATTTTGATACGAGGTTTTAATAATCCTGATGGGATCAAAAGTAGAACTAAAAGAAACAAACAACACCCTTTGCACAAATACGCTACCTTTTAAGAAAGCGGATACATTCTTTGAAGTTCAAAAAAAATTAAGCCTGTTTGGTTACTCTTGTTAATGTATAAACCAATATTGACTAATCAGTTAATCGAATGAAAAATGTCGAACATTCTACTCTCAAATGTATTTGGTATTCGCATTATTCTGACTGATTGAACGAATAAGTTGTTATACTGGCTGATTGACCGCCATTAAGTTGTAAGTATGGTGACAGTACCAGAACCATGGCCAAGTCAAGAGTCGCGACTTGTAACTCCTTATCCCCTCACCGCCCTGGTTCGAGTCCCGGTCGGGGTGAGAACTTTTGTGTGGGCAGTTGTTTTCTCCTGTTAGCCTGCGGCGGAGGTTCTAATATGACTTGTTCTGGACACAAGTCTGGGGTCTTCCTTCACCAATAAGAAGATGGACGTCACCAAAATGATCTTAATTGTGTCGGTGCGATGTAATAGAAAACAAACACAAACAATATAAACAATACATACTATTCTGAAGTAGTGCTCTGTCCCATACTTGTCAAACACGTAAGTGTTTAAACGGTAAATAAGGTGTGTCGGCTAGTTTATCTGGTATAACTACATTGCAGCAATACTAATGGACATAGTGCAAAATGAATACTTAGCTGAAATGATAAAATATAAGTTACATCTGGCATAAAGTGTGTGTGTGTGTGCTTGAGTGTGTGTGTTTTGTTGTTTTTTGTTTTTGGTGTTGTTGTTTTTAGTGTGTTATTTTAACTTTTCTTCTTGTCATGTTTTATTTATAAGTGCGGGAAAATGTCGATAAATGAAATCGCCTTTTTTTCTTCTTTTGACCGAAATATAGTTTTGTATTTTTCGACCAAGGGCACACTATTCAAGAGTATGTCAGATGAACGAAAGTGCAAATTTAGCGATGAATGCCAACATTGAGCGCGCCGTCCTGTAGCGACGTCGAGCTTTTATTGGGTGCGGAAGAGCCCAGACATTTGTCTGGGTAGAACCACCAGCACAGTACCGGTTGATTGATATTTTGCGAAATTCAATATTATCAGCCAGTCGTATATAGGACGCTCTTATGATAGCTATACAATGTCGATGTCAACTGCATATGGTTTATTATTAAAATAATGAAGAAGAAAAACAGCAACAGGGCAGTTATTGTCTCAAGTTTAATGCCGTTTTAATTGTTTATATAGTTTCAGATTTGTGTCAAAACTATCTTCCAAATCTCAGTAAAAAGAACATTTTCGAACTTCCATGATGCAGAAACGGGTTTCTCATAACTATACACCTGCTCGAGAATATGTTGCATAAAACTTATTATATCTGCTCTGTTTATTTTTAAGCTATTTTTAACCATGTAAGTGTGGTGTTATTTGGTACTTTTCGTTCTTTGTTAAAATTGTTTTTCATTAAAAAAGCGATTTTAGGACAAATACAATCTCAAATACATACATTCTAATAAATAATAACTTTAGCCAAAATTAAGGGCTTCCCAATGTATAGTTATATTCGTAATTGAAGACATTATTCATGTTTCAAATGTGATGTCAGTCTATGAAAATGGCGAACAAAATAGCACACATAATAAAAATATTTGCTTATTACTACATAAAGAATATTATGTTGAAAAAAAAACAACGCTGTTGAGACTCGCGATGATGTACTTGACTTTTTGATGAGTTCCAGATGTAAGCGAATGGCCAGACAAGAGCACAGAACCGAAGTTTGTACAAAAATGTGGAATGTTTTAACTAAAAATAGATTTGAAAATCATTTACCAAAGAAACGTGCCCAAATGCTGACTGAAAGGTATAAAATCCGGAAAACCTTTTGTCAAGAAGTTTTAGAGCCGTATCGTGCTCGTTTTCTTTTATCTCCGTGCCTGTCAAATTATTACACATACGGGAAATGGTTATTAGTGACATTAAAGAACCAGTTCGCTATATAACACCTGCATTATTTGAGTTGTAATTATACATTTGTTGCAGTATCATTAATTAAGACGCCTAGTTAGAACAAAGCAATAGCGTGCAGATTTTGCATGAAATATACCGATGAGGAAAATGTAATTTGACCGATGTTTTTACAATTGACTGCATACATACACATGTGACTAAATTGCTCTTGTAAATAAGTTGTTTTTAAAAGATGATGTCCCACAGATTGACTAAATCTAGTGCATATAACAACATCTAAGCTATTTTCTTGGGAATTTGTACCTAATACCTGCATAAATTTACACTTTATCATCAACTGTTTCATAGTATAGTTTGTGAAATATAACGCGTTAATTGGAAATTATTTACAAATCTGAAAATAAGGACAATAAGGTTTTCAGGAGACAATAGATATCGACTTATTAAGAGTTGATTGTCCAGATGATCATGTAACGTGATCTCAGTAAGTGGTCACGTGGTTATATATATATATTTGTTTTGTCTTTGCTTCTTTATTTCGTTTCTGCAATACATTTGCAAAAGACTGTCAGTTTGCTCCTTTGTTTTAGAGGTATTGAAAATTCGTACATGAGGCAATTTGCACCTCTGCTGCTTAATAATTTATTAATAACTGGGCCTACCATTTACGCACAGTTGTCCCCTCTTTTCGTATGTAAAGGAACTTTATTATAATTATTAAAAAAAAACTACATTCGTTACCCACCCCCACCCCATCTTGTGGGTAGGTATTTGGAATAAAGTTACGGCAGAAAATTTAAGATTTTTCCACTTTCTAATCTTTTGAACATGCGCATAAAATAGAATCTTATTGAGATAAGATTTATTTAAAAAGATTGAGCTTTTTTAAAAAACAACAAGAGGGCCACGATGGCCCTTAATCGTTCATCTGAGGACGCGGGTATTAAGTAAGCTCATATCTTAATTTAATTACTTTAGAATGTGGTGAAGATTGAGTATGGTCACAGAGCTGATAATATTTTCGAGAATTTTATCTAGTGACCTAACGAGTCAATGTGATCCAGTTTAAAACATTTCTAAGATTTCATAAGTTTGGTGAACATTGGACCATAAATGTGGCCTCTAAGCGTGTTTACAAGGGTTTTCCAAGATTTGAACTAGTGACCTACGTTTTGATCCCACGTGACTCAGTTACGAGCTTTTCCAGGATCTCTTTCAGGCAAACAGTTTAGCCAACTTTGGTGAAGATTGTGCCATAAATGTGGCCTCTATTGTGTTTAGAAGAGTTTTCCAAGATTTGACCTATTGATCTTCTTGTTTGACCCCACGTGACCCAGTTACGAGCTCATGTAAGATTTCATGCACGCAAACATTCTGACCATGTTTGATAAGATTATATTTTAGATGTTGCCTCTAGTTTGCTCTGACGGTTTTTTTCGAAAATTTGACCTAGTGACATACTTTTTGACCCGATATGACTCAATGACGAACTCATCCAAAATTTTCATGCAGACAAACATGTCGCCTAATGTTGATGAAGGTTGGGCTATAAATATAGCCTCTAGTATGTTCACAAACGTTTTCTAAGATTTGATCTAGTGACCTATTTTTTACCCCACGTGACCCAGTTATGAACTTACTTAAGATTTCATGCATTCAAACATACTGACCAAGTTTGCTGAAGATTGGGATATAAATTTGACCTCTGGTGGGTTCACAAGCTTTTTCTAAGATTTGACCTGGTGATATACTTTTTGACCCCAAGTGATGCAGTTACTTACTCATCCAAGATTTCACACAAACATTCCGATCAAGGTTGGTGAAGACTGGGCTTTAAAAGATGCCTCTGGTGTGTTTATAAACACGTTGTGCTCAGGTGAGCTAAAAATAAGCAAATTTAAAATAAAAATTATTTAATACCTTCCCACAAGGGAGATAATTACTTTTTCATTTCGAAAATGGAGAGTTGTCTGGTTTACCTGCCCCTCACACTATGTCCTACTGTGCAGAACAGTGTGCTGGGAACTGGACTTGAAATCACAGTAGTCTAAGTGGCGGGGTCGGTTTATGGTGGTTAGAGTTAACTGACCAACGTCAGCAAGTATGACACAGCATAAATGCTATTTTTTTTTTACTTCCCCACTGTGATATCCCAGCATGGTCTTGTCTTGATGGAAACTCTAAAAAAGACAGTGTCAACATCCACAACCATCTGACTTTTTTAAGCAATTATTAGTTGCTATTCATTTATGGGTGTGATCCTAAGGTAGTGTATTGAAAACTAGAAAAGGTAGGCTGCCCAAAAACTTTTGTGTTAAAAGGAACTTGTCAAAAGGCAAGGTAACTATAGTAAAGGTTGTACATTGTATATGCTTTGTCCATACTTTAATAGTGTGTATGAAAAGTGGTGTGAATAAAATATGAAAACCAGGAACATGGCACTAGTCATTGATAATCATTCAGACATATTGGTTGTCACGTTTGTTAACAAGCCTACACTGCAATTGATATGGAACCATGCTTTTATTAAAATTTTGAAATGTAGTTTTTGTGGCTGTAAAATTATGCTCACCACTGTTTGTTGCTTTTTAAACACATTTGTAAAATAGACAGTTTGTTACTTCAAATAATATGTTAAATACAATATATGAATTTAAATGTGTTCATATAATGTATGGCATAATTTTAAAACATCTGGATTAATATCATTTGTAATTTTGTAGCTGTTCATTAATTAGTCAAAACAATGTAAATGTTATTCATATTGTTGTTGTTGTTGTTTCAATTAATCTGTCAGTACACTTCGAGGCTGTACATAAATTTGCGAATGTGGATTTAAATAGTCTGTCAGTATGACTTGTGGTTTTAAGTAATGTGTAATTGCAACATGTGTACTTAAATAATTGTTCAATACAATTTATTATTAAATAAATATGTATATTTAAATAATTTCTAGACACAATTTGTGGTTTTAAACTTTTAACAGGTATTTAAAATTTTTGTTTTTATTGGGGATGTTAAGAATTAATAACAAACATAGACAATTTTTATTGGAATCCTTCATTTATGTCTTAAACACAATATAATATCAAATTTACAGAACAATGAAGACAACACAATAAAATATACCAAACTACAAACATTGGTCATTAATACAGTCTACAGTCAATAAACATAGATTGAGGGTCCCCTTTCAAAACACCTTAATGGCTAACAATCAATAAATGTTGGTGTTGGAAAATCCCTTCTGACAGTTTTATCAAAAATAACTTCTCTAGACTTATCTGGAACTCCTTTCTATGTCAAAAAACATGATTAAATTGACCATTTTATAACCCAACTTAAAGCAGGTTGTTTAAAAATAATCTAAATGAAACCTTTTCAAGTCATATATTTAATATCATTTAAATTTATCATTTAAATTTGTAAATTTTCATAAGACGGAACTAATATTTTAAAGTAACATTTTTTTTTTTTTACTTTACATCAATTTAATAATAATATATGTGGGTCATTTCTATGTTTTGTCAAGATTATTTCTAACAGTCAAAATACGACAGGAAAATGGTTTGATTAAACTTTAAATTTTTCATATAAAAAGAAAAAAAATATACAAATAATATAGATTTCATTCCAAGTCTTTCTTAAAAACTTATTTCAAAAATGAAAATAAATTTCTAAAAAAAATCTATACCTTTTAAAATTCTTTAAGCATCAAACCATTATTAAGATCCTATTGGGAACAAAGTTGTTACACATGAACAGTAATGTGTGTATGAGAATGATCAAACGAACAAAATGATGGGTATGTGATCATCTGAACACTACAAGTAGTGGTATCTATACTTGCCATTGATCATACTGACTGAAAAAAGAACAACACAAGTTAAAGACAATAAAACTGCATGTGCAGAAAATAAAAAACAACATGCACATATAATAAAACATTAAAATAACAACAATGGTAAGATCTTTAAGCTTCTGTGTCAAACATCAAGAAAGCCAAACAAATCCAAGGCGGATGCAAAAATTAAATAAACTTTAATCTCCCTCAAAGTTATGATGAAAATGGAAAACTTTGGGAAAAACAATTTTTTAGTTAACATTATACAAGCAAATTAAAAAAAAAAATACTGAAAAACAGAAAGACATCAAACAAGAACAAAGTCAGAGCTGATTTTTTTATCTTGGTTTGTTATTTTATAAATACATCTATTGGCATACTTATGGCTAGATTGGAAAAAACTCAAATATTGGCAAAAGATGTCAGAATAAAACCAAGTAAAAGAATTTTAAACATAGCTTAGTTATCAAATATTCCAATGAAAAGGTATAAAATTAGCTTAAAAACAATCAAACAACCATATGATTTTTTTTTACCATAGTAAGCAACAACATTTATCTAGGTTCAATAAAACTGTAAAAAATACACCATGCAATGAGAGTCTAAGAATTAACATGCCAATATCAGCACATTTGTTTACTAATTAATTCCAATTTTATCTCAATTTATTCAATCCAATACACAACAGAGACCCTCTAATAATGTAATAAAGCCTCAAATAATTACACTTACAAATTCAAATAACATACAATTCTATTATATTTAACATAACATCCCACTAAAAATCTTTTCCAAACTTTCATAAAACCTTATTCCTTTACATTCTGTATGATTCTCATTCCACTTTAATTACACAATATTCAATGAAATCTGCCACATTTGTTTTTATGTTGGGTTTATCGTCCCAACAGTATTTCAGTTATCTGGAGACGGTGTCCACTTGAAGTAGATAAAATGCTTCCTTCATTGTGTATAGTATGCCGTGAACACCTTGCATTTTACCACACCCAGTCACATTATCCTGACACCGGGCCAACCAGTCGTGGAACTACCCTTATATTTGTTTAAGTATTAGCAAAGGAGCTATACCACTACCATTTTTTACAACTTTGGTATCTCTTAGCCCGGTTTCGAACCTGGATCATCTCGTACCTGACGCTCTACCTATTGCGCTACCAGGTCTGGTCCACATTGTCATATTCTTTGACTGCTATGCCATGAATCCCACCCACTGCTAACTTAAGTCCTATCAAACTACCAATCGGCTTTTATCCACCAGGGTTGGCATAAAAGCCGGCTTTTTCAATATTGACCACGTCAATACTGGTTAAAACTGGTCAATACGGGATATTCCAGGTCAACTGACATAAACATTTGTGTTAAATACATATCTATTACACGTGTTAGTTAAGTTTAACTATTGAATAATTAAACAAGGAATTTTTTATTCATATTATGTCCAGACAATAAAAAAAATGAAACAAATTAAAACCACATGGGTAAGTGCATTTGTTTCTTCCTATTTTTATAAAATTTTCCAGAAAAGTCTAATTATCCATTACAGTTACTTGCTTTTGATTGATACAGTTAGGTGTGCTTCCTGTCTTGGTACAAACTATTCAGGTGACTCACTTATCAACAATTTAATAAAATTGTATGAAATGTTGACATATCATGACCACCTTCTGTATTTACCAGTAGTATAATATTTATATATCTGGCCGGGGTCAATAGCGGTGCATTGTACTTAACTTAAAATTATTCACTTGACTCATTTTCTTCTACATTAAATTATTTGAAAAAGTTTAAGTTGCAAAAGATCTGTGCTTATGACACCTATTCACTGACATTTTAGTATAATTAAGGAATCTATAGAAGGCTTTCAAGCATGTTCAAGTTAATCAAAAGTCAGCTCTGTATTGACCACTCTAGGGGTATTGACCGGCACATTTAGCCAGTTAAAACCATCAGTAAAAACCGAGGGTGGTGAATACAGTCCAACCCTACTTTGATCACATCCTACTGTTATCCAGTACTTAATTAATCATGTCCACTCTAAACCATTATCATTTTTCTCCACCTGAATACCTGGACATTTGTCTACTCTCATCATTCTTTTTCAAATCCATTTTTTTTCTTTTCTATTCTCCTTGACTCACTTCCTCTTGTTTTTAGGTCTTGCCTCCAATCGTTCTAGATCGCCCGAATTTGTCATGGTCCTCCATTTATCCTTTAACATTGGCCCTGTCCTGTTGGTGTTCAGAAAGTCCTTCACCTGAGTCCATTTGCCCACACCAATTTTTTTCACTGCATAATAGAACTCTTGCATTTCCTGTTCAGTCCATTTTTTTCTTGACCCACTTTTGGATACATTCACACTTTCTCCAGATATTATACTTATGTCATCACCTGGAAATAAAACAAATTTTGGAAGAATGTGTATTATAAAAAACAAAAAACAACAAGTCCCAATCTGCTCAATAACTGGACCCAATTGGCATTTGATAACCGAAACTGAATGAAATTGGCTTAAATGCATTGTTTAGCATAATAAATCTTATCTAATTTGGCATATTAATGTTATAACAAAAATCATTTGATTGGCATATAATAAAAGGAATGGAATTAAATTGGCAGCTTATAATGAGAATAGAATTAAATAAGCATGTAATAACCCAACTTGTATATAAAATTGGCTAGTAATAACCAGACTTGTACAAAATTGGCTAGTAATAACCCAACTGGCTAGTAATAACCCAATTGGCTAGTAATAACCCGACTTGTACAAAATTGGCTAGTAATAACCCAATTGGCTAGTAATAACCCAACTGGCTAGTAATAACCAGACTTGTACAAAATTGGCTAGTAATAACCCAACTGGCTAGTAATAACCCGACTTGTACAAAATTGGCTAGTAATAACCCAATTGGCTAGTAATAATCCAACTTGTATATTATTGGTTATTAATAACTCAACTTGTATAAAATTGACTAGTAATAACCCAACTTGTATAAAATTGGCACATGGTAAGTGGAATTGAAAGAATAAAATCTTTTAATACTTAAGGGCTTATTTTATTTGATTTAAATGTTCTCTGTTCTAGCTTTGTTTGTATATCAAATATATACTTTTGTAAACATAAGTGCATTTGCTTAAAACAATAGTGTAACAAAAATAATCAAATGATCAAAAATATTTGTAAAACATACTATTTTGTGTTCTCTCGCCCTGGTTATTGGTCTGATTATGTCGGTTTTGACGCCCAATGTTCTTTTTGTAGGCAGGTGATTTAGTGACATCTATATTCCTAAAAGCAACAAAAAAAAACATCCATATCAACTCGGCTGCAAAATGATCAATTGAGCATGCACACACTTATCTGGTGAGGCCAATGATCAGACTCTGCATCTTTTGCAGCTAGGTCTATATTTCATGGTATTTTTTTTCTTGTTTCAGTTTCTGACTGAGAAAAAGCAGGTAAATGTATCCTGCTAATATAAATAAATATATCTATATTATAGTGTCATTTTTGTGGCAATTTAAACAACAACAATATGTCAAGGCAGAGAAAGGATATGGTGATTATTTATCTAAGAATGAGCAAACATAACATGAAAAAACAACAACACTAAAAATGTTGTCATTATTGAATAATTCTTTATTTTATATAAAAATATGTGACACAACTAAAGGACATTTAGTGAAAATGTTACCTTTGGCCAGATTGTTGTTTCTTCCTGGGAGTAGAATGTTGGACCTGAGGACTTGAGCCTAGGTATAATGCACATACATGTAAAGGGCGTTGTTTATCATCTTAAATAGTTATAATCAACAAACTAAGCACAGTGACATATTCTACATTTATTCAACAAGGTTTTTATCTCATTCAGGAGAACACTACAAGTGTCAAAACTGAAAGACAGTGAGCCATTTGTTTTACCCATTCTATTGTATTATGTGTTCATTAACAGCTATATCTGAATGCACCAATATCACAATAACTGCAGGTTCGGACACTCTCACATACAAGAATTTCAGCTTAGCTACAGTAGTTAATTTAATCATGGCACAAAGGTTCTTGACCTCTGAAGTGGATCTAGTGTCATTTAACTTGACTTTTGGTTTGACACGTGTAACATTTTTATTAAAGTTATTTAAATAAAAAAAGTCTCTGTTAAATAAAATTACCAAAGACTATTTCTTCATATTTACCAGAAATATCATTCTCCACACCAGGACCTTCATTTCCAGAATCTGGTAGCTTGGACTGATGGCTGGCATCTCTTCTTGTCTGATGGGAAGATTTTTGTTGCGGTTTAGATCTTAAGAAAGAAAATAATGGTACAATATGATCTGTGTCTTGAATAAATAAAAAAGTTCTTTCATGGGATTCCTATTTGAATCCTTAGATGCAAAAATACTGGTATTAAAAATATCAACAAAAAATCAAAAAAGCAAATGGTTTGAAATTTATTACCTTTACTTTGTTAACATGATAACAGACTTTACAAAATATTACAGAATTCACAGAACTTATTTAGGATTAATCTAAATACAGACAAGAGGACCATGATGACCCGTTATTACTTACCTGGGGGGCTGTTAATGTAATTCAATAGTTTTTAAACAGACCAAAAGTAATTGTCACATTGTTAAAAGAGAAAGTCACAAGAGTCATCTGTCTTTTTGATTGAGGAGATTTGATCTGACAAGAAGTTTCAAAGTTTAACATAATACAGTTAAACCTGTATTAAAAGACCACCCTCGGGACAGGGCTAAAGTGGTCTCTTAAGACAGGTGGTCTCTTAATGCAGTTACTTTTTATGAGAACCACACTTGAAATTTACAAATTGTGTTGTATAAGCAAGAGAAAGCAATAACATCAATATATTTTATTAGTGTAACAGAACAGTATGGTATGTAAAGGTCAACTGATGTCTATAAAAATAACTAAATCAGCACATAAATATGTTTATCAAATATTATGTTTGTGCAGTTTGTTTTGTGTACATTCCTCCTGGATTTTCACAGTCAGTTTGTATTTTGTGCTTAATCTTGTAATAAAATTAGTATGTAATTAAGATATACACTACATTGTACATGTTATCAAACTGCAAACAACAGTTCCAAAATTATCACTTAGCACTGAAATAATTATGAATGGTAGTTTGTTTCACATATGATCTCATTCGCATGTCAATTAGAATGTGACACTGGCACTTGACTTCCGATCGCATCCAAAAACCAACGATAACAAGTCGTACAGCAAGTCATTTTGAAATGAACGTTTAACTTGTTTCACTTCCAAATTTCCATGTTCATATTCGTCCATTATTTCATGTTTTCGTTTTGCAATGTTCTGAATCTGCATTTTTCCGACACCAAGCTCAGATGCAACAGCACAACAACTTTTTCCACTGTCCAAAAGTTTGACAACTTGGACACGATCGTCTAGTGTAAGGCACGTTCATTTAGACACGTTGATGCGTTATGCAATGAAGAACAACTGTTCCAGATATTCCATTAAATTACGGTGTCCAAATGTAGTTTGTGCTTTATAATTGTATGTTTCAAGTTTTTAGCAAGCAAATAAATTTATCATAATTAATACAAACATGACTTTGATATACCTTTAAAGAAAGTTCAAACCGAAGTCGGAACATGATAAATAAGTGTCAATACGAGCGGTAATAGGGCACACTCGATTAGGTGTGAATCGAGCTGGGGTTTGATGTGTGTATCAACCCAGTGATATTACTTAATTTCCCAGTTTGACACGGCCGATTGAAGTGATTAGCAAAGAAGGGCAAACGTGTCAATTAATTGCTTATTGTGTGGTCGTAACTAATGTGCGAGTAGATTAAAGCGGTCGCCTATTAGGGGATAATTAAAGCATGTTTGTCGGTAAGGGGTGGTCGCATGGTCAGGTTTGACTGTACTTGTAGCAATATGTGGAAAAGAGTCATGAACATGGCAGACTTGTTTTTTTGGCAGATAAATATTCCTTGAACAATCTTGATACAAGGCCACATGTAGTTTCTGACAAAAAGATTTTCACAATTTTTCTTTATAACCATATACTGACAATGGCCGTGCCCTCGATGGTATTTTTTTTAAAGTTTTAAATTCATTTAACAATAATGATAGAGGCCTGCCCCAAAACATACACTGTATATACCAAATATTAAAAGTCTAGCTACTGCAGTTTCCGACAATAAGATTTTCAAAGTTTTCGCATAAAATTTCTTTGACAGAGTTTTGCTGAATTTTTGCAAGTGTTTTTTTACAAAAGATGTCATTTAAACAATGTTTATGAAAGCTTGATTCATGACATGTAATCCCAGATCACAAACCTTCATCCAGAGAATATACTCAGGTAAGCAATAAATAGAATCCATGAATAATTGAAAAAGGTTGAAATCATTTAACTATTATTGACTATAAAGCTTACTTTGTTGGTGATGTCTTCCGTCTTCTAGGACTTCCTTTGTGAGGTGCTGAGTTGGTACTAGAATCTGGAAAGGGGCATTATTTACATACTTAAATACACCACAGTAATGGCAATGGACTAAAAATTGCTGGCCAAAGCTAGGACATAATGTTTGTATTTTTCCTGTTTTAGTAGTTTAAAAGTTTTTATCTGTAGGCCAAAATTAATGCATAAACTGATGTTTTAAGACATTGGAAATGGCCTTCTTAAAAGTCCTCAACCGTTCTACCACACCACGTCCTCAACCCTTCCACCACACCAAGTCCTCAACCCTTCCAACAGACCAAGTCCTCAACCTTTCCACCACACCACGTCCTCAACCCTTCCACCACACCAAGTCCTCAACCCTTCCACCACACCACGTCCTCAACCCTTCCACCACACCATGTCATCAACCCTTCCACCACACCAAGTCCTCAACCCTTCCACCACACCACGTCCTCAACCCTTCCACACCACGTCCTCAACCCTTCCACCACACCAAGTCCTCAACCCTGTCACCACACCAAGTCCTCAACCCTTCCACCACACCAAGTCCTCAACCCTTCCACCACACCACGTCCTCAACCCTTCCACCGCACCAAGTCCTCAACCCTTCCACCACACCAAGTCCTCAACCCTTCCACCACACCAAGTCCTCAACCCTTCCACCACACCAAGTCCTCAACCCTTCCACCAGACCAAGTCCTCAACCCTTCCACCAGACCAAGTCCTCAACCCTTCAACCAGACCAAGTCCTCAACCCTACCACCACACCACGTCCTCAACCCTTCCACCACACCAATTCCACAACCCTTCCACCACACCAAGTCCTCAACCCTTCCAACACACCAAGTCCTCAACCCTTCCACCACGCCAAGTCCTCAACCCTTCCACCACACCAAGTCCTCAACCCTTCCACCACACCAAGTCCTCAACCCTTCCACCAGACCAAGTCCTCAACCCTTCCACCACACCAAGTCCTCAACCCTTCCACCAGAGATAACAAGCAGTTAGATCACAGAAGGAACACTGAGTTTGTACATTAATCACAGAGATGTCAATCAGGAGATTTCTGTAAAACTTGTGATTTTGTATACAAATAAAACTAGACTATCTAGATGTCCATCTTTTTGTAAACTGACATACAATTAACAAAAGTACAAATCAGTCTGATGGGTGCTGTCTGGTCATGATATAAACTATTTACTACTATAAATCTTAATTTATATTTTAATACCTATTCAACTTGTAGCAAATAACTAATAATTAATATTGGTTATTAACTTTTGTAGCATAATACAGGCAAATAATGTCTGTGTGGTGTGGCTCTATGTTACCTGGATGTTCTTGTGTAACTATGTATTGATTGCCTCCCTTATCTTGTCCACTGGCCGACCTGTCCTCACCAAACATCTGGTTCAGGGTCTACAAACATTTATTAGTAATTAAAGCAATGTTATCAGATATTATTGTGTAACTTTCATTGATGTTTTTTACAATTCTGACATTGACTTTCACAATTGGCATTATATTAAAACCAAACATTTCAGTGCAATACCTTCTTTTGATATACCTTATTTTTATTTGAACAATAAAGGAAGAAAATACAGACCCAATCTCAAGAATAATATTACTAACACCTTTCCTTGTGTTATGTTCGTATAACAGAATCACCTACTGGTATTTTAGTGATTTTTTTAAAACTTTAAATTCAATATTATAGCCAACTTTCAGTCCTAAACGAAATGAGTTAATTATTTTCTTTAAAAAAAAAGTTTTTGCACAAAGACAAATGAAAATAACAATATTCTTCTAGCAGTGAAGATGTCTGACTCAGGATCAAAGTCCCAGGCTTGAACCTCATACCAACCATGAGATTTTAATCCCTGGTCAAGACTATTTACTGCACATTTGTCCCAGGGAGTTATTTTTCTCAAGTACTGGATCTACTAAGGAAGTGGATAGTCGCTGGGGATTAATACAACTCTGACAGCGTTGAATTGAAAATCAGGGTGAAAACCTAGTACTGGATCTACTACCGGTAAGTGGACAGTCGTGGGGGATTAATATAACCCTGACAGCGTGGAATTGAAAACTGGAGTGAAAACCTAACACTTATGTGTCATCCAAGTGAGATACAGAGTGAAAACCTAACACTAATGTGTCATCCAAGTGAGATACAGAGTGAAAACCTAACACTTATGTGTCATCCAAGTGAGATACAGAGTGAAAACCTAACACTTATGTGTCATCCAAGTGAGATACAGAGTGAAAACCTAACACTTATGTGTCATCCAAGTGAGATACAGAGTGAAAACCTAACACTTATGTGTCATCCAAGTGAGATACAGAGTGAAAACCTAACACTTATGTGTCATCCAAGTGAGATACAGAGTGAAAACCTAACACTTATGTGTCATCCAAGTGAGATACAGAGTGAAAACCTAACACTTATGTGTCATACAAGTGAGATACAGAGTGAAAACCTAACACTTACGTGTCATCCAAGTGAGATACAGAGTGAAAACCTAACACTTATGTGTCATCCAAGTGAGATACAGAGTGAAAACCTAACACTTATTTGTCATCCAAGTGAGATACAGAGTGAAAACCTAACACTTATGTGTCATCCAAGTGAGATACAGAGTGAAAACCTAACACTTATGTGTCATACAAGTGAGATACAGAGTGAAAACCTAACACTTATGTGCCATCCAAGTGAGATACAGAGTGAAAACCTAACACTTATGTGTCATCCAAGTGAGATACAGAGTGAAAACCTAACACTTATGTGTCATCCAAGTGAGATACAGAGTGAAAACCTAACACTTATTTGTCATCCAAGTGAGATACAGAGTGAAAACCTAACACTTATGTGTCATCCAAGTGAGATACAGAGTGAAAACCTAACACTTATGTGCCATCCAAGTGAGATACAGAGTGAAAACCTAACACTTATGTGTCATCCAAGTGAGATACAGAGTGAAAACCTAACACTTATGTGTCATCCAAGTGAGATACAGAGTGAAAACCTAACACTTACGTGTCATCCAAGTGAGATACAGAGTGAAAACCTAACACTTATGTGTCATCCAAGTGAGATACAGAGTGAAAACCTAACACTTATTTGTCATCCAAGTGAGATACAGAGTGAAAACCTAACACTTATGTGTCATCCAAGTGAGATACAGAGTGAAAACCTAACACTTATGTGTCATACAAGTGAGATACAGAGTGAAAACCTAACACTTATGTGCCATCCAAGTGAGATACAGAGTGAAAACCTAACACTTATGTGTCATCCAAGTGAGATACAGAGTGAAAACCTAACACTTATGTGTCATCCAAGTGAGATACAGAGTGAAAACCTAACACTTATTTGTCATCCAAGTGAGATACAGAGTGAAAACCTAACACTTATGTGTCATCCAAGTGAGATACAGAGTGAAAACCTAACACTTATGTGTCATCCAAGTGAGATACAGAGTGAAAACCTAACACTAATGTGTCATCCAAGTGAGATACAGAGTGAAAACCTAACACTTATGTGTCATCCAAGTGAGATACAGAGTGAAAACCTAACACTTATGTGTCATCCAAGTGAGATACAGAGTGAAAACCTAACACTTATGTGTCATCCAAGTGAGATACAGAGTGAAAACCTAACACTTATGTGTCATCCAAGTGAGATACAGAGTGAAAACCTAACATTTACGTGTCATCCAAGTGAAATACAGAGTGAAAACCTAACACTGATGTGTCATCCAAGTGAGATACAGTGAAAACCTAACACTTATGTGTCATCCAAGTGAGATACAGAGTGAAAACCTAACACTTATGTGTCATCCAAGTGAGATACAGAGATTTTTTCCAGACATATATCTGGTATCTTTATCTTTCATTAACAGATATTGTTTTAATGACCTTAAGTGTGTTACTGTGATATATATATATATATATATATATATATATATATATATATATAAAAGTTACATTATTAAACAATTTTCTCTGCTTCCTTGGAGTGGTTCCAGATTGACCTTCATCTTCATCATTATTGACACTGGCAGCCTGCTGAATGGTACTGCAGAGAAATCTTCTGAAAGTAACATTTTTAACATGAGAGCTTATTATTTAAAGAATGTACATATTTGTACTGACTTGCTGAATACTAAAGTTTTACAAGTTATGAAACCAAAATTATTAATTTAATAAAAAACTTCTTTAAATTGTGAAAACTTCACATTATCTTTTTTTCACTTATTAACTATGTAAAATGACCTTAAAGCAAAAGTACAAATCTGTACAATCATATTACTTACTAAAAGGCACAATTTTTTTAACAGTACAGCTGTTACCTTTTTTGGGTTATGTTATTTCCATCACCCGATTCCTGGATATGTGTCAGTTTCTTTGCTTGCACCAAAAAATTCTCAGCAGCCTAGAGCAAAATATGAATGTAAGCTATACAGTTTAAGTATTTTCCTCCTTTTTATTTGCTTGGAGATAAATTTTAAGGCTGCTTTTAGGTAATATTTCCATTATATTGTAGATTATTGATTCACAGTTAAAGAACAGGAAATTGAGAACAAATTCCTTTACAGGAACAACTTTTAGAAGAAGAAAAACACTGATAAGTCTGTATAATATTACTTGTCAAACTATATTGAAATTGACTACATACACTGTGTAATAACATTAAAATTTCTAGCAACCTGAAGGAAAATGTAACCAGAAAAAAGGACATTCCAAGTAACCACAAAAATACTTTACTATGTTAAGTAAATTCACTGATGCATCTCAGATCAACTGGAAAATCTAATCTCTTCACATCAAGTAATAACACCCTTCAAACACAACATTGACAAAATGTCATTATAGCAACATTCAGCAATTACTGGTGGAGAACAAATCCATACAAATGTCTACCAACACACAACAGGTTATACAAATATCTACCAACACACAACAGGTTATACAAATATCTACCGACACACAACAGGTTATACAAATGTCTACCGACACACAACAGGTTATACAAATGTCTACCAACACACAACAGGTTATACAAATGTCTACCAACACACAACAGGTTATACAAATGTCTACCAACACACAACTGGTTATACAAATGTCTACCAACACACAACTGGTTATACAAATGTCTACCAACACACAACAGGTTATACAAATATCTACCAACACACAACAGGTTATACAAATATCTACCGACACACTACAGGTTATACAAATGTCTACCAACACACAACTGGTTATACAAATGTCTACCAACACACAACAGGTTATACAAATATCTACCAACACACAACAGGTTATACAAATATCTACCGACACACTACAGGTTATACAAATATCTACCAACACACTACAGGTTATACAAATATCCACCGACACACAACAGGTTATACAAATATCTACCGACACACTACAGGTTATACAAATATCTACCAACACACAACAGGTTATACAAATGTCTACTAACACACAACAGGTTATACAAATATCCACCGACACACAACAGGTTATACAAATATCTACCGACACACTACAGGTCAACTGGCAGACCATTCCATATTAGGTTTACGCTGTACTCGGACATGAACCCATGCTATGTTGGGGCTGGTGAATTATATGTTAGTGACTTACCAGGTGACCCCTGTGAACTGTTGTAAAAACAGCAACAATAAAAAATTAGTATTGACTTACATATACTAAGATTGGCTCCTTGAAGCGATTGAAGATAGATTGGAGATATTTGGTCATCACCTTCACAAAATTGGCATATGTTGGAATACCTTGGGAGACCTTGTTTTCAATAAACATCTTCAGCACATTGTACATCTCACCAGTTTGCTGTTGTAAACATGATAGATGACTTCAATTAGATATGTGTAAACTAATCTGTAAGGGTCATAGTTAGGTTATGAAAGCACTGCTTACTGCGAGTGTCCATGGGACTTGCTCCACCCTGGGGATAATGTGGTGAAGACACAGTTGTAGGTGATTTCGACTCCCTTTTATACTGATACATTAATACAGGGAATGGAGATTTGTTTAAGCAAAAAGTAAGAACACATGCTCACATTTAAAACAATTAACTGCTAGGTGGAGGTATCTGTAAAACAGTGCTGCCTGGTTTCACTTGCTGACACCAAAATGAATACCAAAAATGTTTAGTTTTAGGTCATTGTGACCTTGACCTTTGCACCATTGATGACCTGGATCTGTGCTTTTAGCACATGTATGACAAATTGTTTCTTAGCAGGCCAAGAGTTAAATAATTTCTCTGGTTCAGCATCTCTGGGAGTTTCGTAGGACAGATATTCCAGGATTATGTAGCTGGGTGTTGTATCCAGACATTTGTGCACTGCTAGATACTTCAGTCTTGACAGTGTTTAATCCATGTGAAATAAAGTCTTTGAATAACTATTATATTGTTCAGCTTAATAAAAGCTTGTTTAGAAGGAGCTTTTCTTGTAGTCAGATGGGGATTTATTTTAACTTATTCTAGAAGACAAATGTTCAATTTTCTTCTCATTTAATTTCTTAATATATCCAGCTTAGTTCACATTTTTACATTCTTTACTTAAAATGAATTTTGGGATTAAAAAAAACGAATGCAGCAAGAAAAAAGGACGAATATAGTGAGACCTTCTAAACAAATCTCTGATTTCTTTGCTTTACTGATTGTAGAATTGAAACATGACAATCATGATTATGGAATAGGTAGGTATAAACCATATCTGCTCTAAACATGTTCTCCTAATCAAAGACATTGTTAACACTTCTATAGGCACCGTTAGAAGTGAGTGAGAGATCCTGGCATTGCATCAGCATGAATTACTTTATAAAATGCTTAAACTAAATGCTTATTTTAATAGGACTGAAGCAAAACATGGCTGACAAACCTTCTGTGACCTGTCCTCGCTGGACCATTGACGTTTGAAAACAGCAGCGGCGTTCTCAAAATCTTTTCCTCTGCAGCAAACTGACACTGCCTACAAAGAAACTTAGAAATTCAAACTAGGCTCTCTAGGATTACAGTAAAACCTCACTAAAGGACCACTCCACTAAGACGGGCACCCCACTAGGAGGGACACTTTTTTTTCATTATTTTCATTATTTCTCATTCCCAACTAAGGTTATTGAGTTGAAAGTGTTTGTTTTATCTATTTTTTGTAACAGTGATCTTGACCCAACAAGCCCTAAAGTTGAACTTCATCTGTATCTTGTGATGTTACAGCTGTGTACCAAAACATTTTCAAATCTGGTAAACCGTTCATGAGGAATCATCCAGAAATTGTTTTTCCATTTAAATTAAAGTGACCTTGATCCCACTGGCCCCACTTTCAATCCCATGACATGACATGATGTGTTGTCTTCACAGATGTTATCTATGCAGCAGAGTTCATCACAATATCTCATCCTTAACTTAAGTTATTGAGCGGAAAAGTTTTTTTTCTATTTGTAGAACCTGTGACCTTGACCTCACCAGCCCCAAAGGCCAATTTGACCTGTATCTTATGATGTCACACCTGTGTACCAAAAAATGTTTCAGTCTGTTAAGCCTTTCATGAGTTATGATACAGAAACCATGAAAACCGACAGACTGACCTATAAGCTCACTCCTATATACTCCCTCAAACTTCATTTGTTAGCATATTCACAACTTTCTTAATCCCTGCTATACAGGCCAGCACCATGTGGTCAGGTTATTCAAGTGTCATTAATCAGTTGACCACACCTGCCAACATTGCTCGAGTGAACAACGGTTTGTATACACTAACAGGTACAAAAGGATTTGGTTGTAATGACCTATCTCTTCTTAGCATCAAGGTAGACTCCCAGAAGCTGGCACTGAAAGTCTACACCAAAGGCAGACAGATAACATTTACCATTTCTTCCAGTAAAAAACAATCAGACTCATGCTGTTTAGTAAATTAAATGCGCTATTGAATGTATGTGCTGTCACATAAGACATACAGTTTTTAACATGTTCTGTTTTAAATTTCTAGTTCACAAATTTGAAATAAAATAACAAATACTAAAAATCTATATTGTTTTATGTTTAAGTATATCATTGTGAAACAAATAAACTTTTACACAATAACTTCACAAGATACTATTAATACAATATAATATTCCACCTTACAATAGATATTATAGTATAGTAAATTAGCTCACTAAGAGGACCACCTCACTAAGTGGGACACTTGAAAAAAGAACCACAGGTGGTCCTCTTAGCAAGGTTTGACTGTATTTATCAATGTGCCACTTCTAACACTGGTAACAGTGACTAGGGCAGTCACGGTTGATGCTTGTAGTTAATATTAATGAATCATTAATTCTAATAAAGTGGGTAAACAATGTCATCTGCACTGACAAATCATTTGTGATCTTTTCTCTATCTTATATATACTCATACAGCAATGCCTCAAGTCATCAGAAACACCCAGAAGCCGTGACTGATTGACTTTCCTGTTAATATGGCACTTATTTAATAAATATGACTTTATAAACATATCAAAATAATCCAAAATAGATTTTTATTCACTTTATGCAGTTATTACAGAAGATGTCTAATGAATATAAGAAAGTAAACTCACAACAAGGACAATATAATTGCAAAAAGATCCTCATTTGCGCTTGCTTTCTACTAAACATCTCTCTATATATACCTCTTTCTTGATCGTCTTCAACAAATCTAAGCCATCTTCACAGATATTTTTCGGCTGTTTCCTGACCAGACTCTCGAAGATTGGCAACATATCCTCAAGAACGGTCCCCTGACTTGTCTCACTGTATGCATTGTCAAAACTGGGCCCATCATTGATCCGACACAGCACAGTGAGGAATTCTTTCTTTGACAAAGATGTCTGATCACTGCCGAGGGGCAAATCAAAAACACCTGAAATAAATAATGTGCACGGAGTCTTTTTTATAGACTCAAAGAACATAGCACACAATTTATATCCATTAATATTATAAACATATACAGCCATACCCTTGTCGCTCGAACACTGGATTGGTCCAACAAAACTGCCAGTCCCTGTATCTAGCTTTCTTTATTCTATATAAATTACCCCTGAATTGCTAGTACAACTGTAGCAGGACTGGTTGTTTTAATATTAGTGTTGGCTAACATTTTGTTTAGTATGAGTTATTAACATAGGTGAAAAACACAAAAACCTCTAAGTTTTAATAGTTTTAATGAACTAATATCAATCTAATGGTATGTAGTTACAAAGATTGTGACACCCAGTAGAGCATATCAGTTTTAATACATACAACTAATAAGGATCCATATCTATTTGATTTTAGAGACACTGCATAAATTAAGGGTTTATTTGGAATCCCCGGCCATTATATAAAATATCCCAATGAAAGGCCAAAAGAGAGAGAGTAGCTCTAGCTCTGACAAAAGGTAAAATCTACCTTGTGAATGTCCGTGAGGCAAAGAGTACAGAGAAAGGATTTCTCTCCTTTATATACCCTTCTAAAGTCAAATAGCATAAAAAAACTCTTTCACAACATGGACACAAGCGTATAATAAAGCACCATACCATAATGATAAAGTTCTGCTTGAATGAACAATGGCTAGTGGTCAGTTATAATGCTATCGTCATGTATGAAGGAGTTGAAGTGAAAACCATTTCTGCCACACAACCTGTAGGTGGAACAGTCAAACGGGATGGGATTGGGATTAGCCGGCATTTTGGCCGACACTGCGCAGCGACATTTCTATCATTATAGCACAGGGGCACTTATGAGGTGCCCAGGGACTGAACCCGGCCAGTCCATTATACTGACACCGACGAGTCAGGCGTAATGCTGTCCCCTTAGCCCCGAGCGTTAGGAGGGAAGCCATTACTACCAACTTCAAAGTCTTTGGTATGACCCGGCCTGGGATTGAACCCACGACCTCCCGATCCGCAAGCCGACGCTCTACCACCTGAGCTATTGCGGCCGGTCAGTCAAACGGGTTGCCAATCCCTAAAGCCTATTTAACTGTATGTTCACACCTTATGGGTTGAACCCCAATATCTGATGTGATTGTCTGTGCTGTCAAACTACCAGTGATCACGATTTTCACACTTCTAAATGTTGGCGTCAATGTGCACTTATTAACAGCAGAAGTTAGGTTTAATAGAATGAAAGAATTGAAGATCAAGGACTTCTTCAAACAATCATGAAATGGTTTGAGATTTGATTGAGAAATAAATGCAGATTTATTGTCATAACACATGACATACTGATATGGTAAACGAATTCAAATGTATTTGTTTTTGTTTATACATATATATATATTTTAGTTCAAATATCGTAAATGAAATCTCATTTACCAAAATTAAACATATAAAAAAACATAAGAAAACACATGTTCTTTCTTTTCCAATCTAAGTGATTGTCACTTTTGTGGCGAACTATAACTGGCTTGTTATGAAATTTAATGCTTTAAATTAACAGTGTTTTTCATTAAATAACATTATTTTATGTAATAAAAATTAATAAAATGTCATTGTATGACTGTCTCAACTTTGTATGGAAATTATAGAACATAGCTCGACTTTGTAATGTCTTTGTCAGTCTACAACTGACTTAGCAGTATTTAGTAGGACAGATTTTTAACTTTCGTAATTAAATTATATAATACTAATTTTAAAGAAACGAATATATTGTATGTTCTTTACTTGATTGATGTGTTTGAAAGGATGCATTCATGTTCTTTTGTTTTGTTTTATTATCAAAACAATGTTTAAGTGACATGTAATTACAGAAGAAAACAAAGAGATTCAGTAGGGTTGAAATAGGACCCTTGAAATATAATGAGTACGAATCGAGCTTTAGACGTTAAACAATTGTTTAAACATGGTATTGGTGGGATCCGGGTATTGGCCAATAATTGTAAACAATAAAACATAACCTACCTGCTATAAGATCAACAGAAGTTAGAGAAACTTTGCCAGACTCCTTAAATTCGTCCCAAATTTTGTATACGATGTAATCTAATAGCCACTTATGAATTAGATTGCTAACTTCAGATTTCCCCGCCATTTTGTTTGTTTATTTCGCGGACTCTATTCGGTCCTGTGTACTTCGAACCGGACTTCGATAACAGGGGCATCGCTAGGCATGATATGAGGCTATGCGGGTCTGGGGGCAAGCTCCTCCGGAAATTTTGTTCTTTCTTGGTTGTTTCTGAAGAGGGTTCGACATCAAGATTTTACTATATGAGCAAGAGAATTGCTATTTTACAGATATTATAATCTTAAAATAAGAATTGAATTCAGTACCAAACGTATTTCTTTATCTCCGTAAGAGTTCTACTCTAAGACAAGCACTAATTTCCCACTGATGATTATGTATAAAATTTGCGACACGCTATCTTTTTATACAAGAAGATATAACTTTCATCGATGCAGATGTCGTTTGAAACCGTGTCTCCGGGCAAAATATCAGGGCATATCTAGAGAAAACGAAGGCTGCATTTCAGCATGTTTTTGTTTGCTGTTAAAAGCAATAAATTATTGACCCTCTCATTTTATCAGTTAGCCCGATGACTAAACACATGTCAGTGCCTATGATTTAGACAAAAAGACATCGGAGTATTAAAAACGCCTAACACTGTACCATGTCTAGCAGTTCTTGATCTCGAGTGAATTCTACAGATTCCACTGGCACAGCAAACTTGAAAGATTTCTGTCCATGTTTTTACACTGGGTAGATAAAAATATTAGAATAAAAAAAAATGTATTTTGATTCTTTGTTTTCTATTATATCTTGCAAAAATGGAGGTGCTTATTAGTCATCATAAACATGCAGATTTTCTATTGTCTTGGTATTTGTTACTAAACAAAAACAGAAAGCAAAAGAACATACATTAAAATTTGACAGTTTAAATGTATAAAAAAGCTTATGTTTATTTGATTGATGAAAGCGTTTACAATTTTTCGACTTATTTTTGTTGACAGAGACCTTCAAATTTTTTTACACAGATGCAGGACATCAATAAACAGCATTTCCGAGAGATCTACTCAAGAAACACTTAGTTATTAGTGATTTAATGGAAGTTTTTTTGGTCAAATCTGTCGGGTACCACTTTTAAAGTTAATGCCAGTAGCAAGTAGTTTTACTTCATTTTCGCGTTCTATAGTGGTGTAATCAATAGCCATTGATCATTGTCGGCGCACAATGAAGAGATGAAAGAACTGTGTGATTTGGCCAAGATCGAGATCTTCATATAAATGTTTGTAGTTATCATAAACAAATCTTATAGCTGTCTCATGCACTATTTTCCTATTTTTATGCCCCTCGAAGGGCGAGCATTAAGTTGCCGCTTTGTCCGTCCGTCCCGTTCGTCCGTCAGAATTTGTCCGGAGCATAACACAACCAACGTGCTCAAAAGCGCATTTTTTGGCGGTTTCAGTTTGACCCACAGCTGCGCTAACAAATTATTACGGAGTCAATCAAATGTGCAGCACATTGGAATTTAATAAACAGGCAAGTATTAAGGTGCAAATAAACACCTCTTTTAAAATACAGATGATACATTGGGACAAAAGTTGTTCATCAGTGTCACTAACATCCGGAACCATTTTATTAAACATTCAATACTTTCTATATGATTTTGAATTTTACCTTAAGTAAGGTCTGAAATAAACGCTCATTCATACACGTACTACCAGATTCGACCAAAATAAACTGAGTTTGAAATTATATATATATATATATATATATATATATATATATATATATATATATATATATATATATATATATATATATATATATATATATACTCTTACACCATTGTGATCGGAATCTAAAAGACCCGAGTGCACCACTTTTCTCCGAACGCGTGCGGTAGCTTTAGACTGCACATTTCGACCCATTCCTATAGTCAATGAGTAATATTCATACGCGTTGTTCATTAAAAAATATGCATTTTATGTATACATGAATTACACACTGTCAATATAATAATGAACTTCCAGTTTAAACAAGCAACAATGTACTAATGTAATCATTTGAAGCATGCCTGGACACTGGAGACAGTTGGAGTTTTGTGTGGTGCAAACACTTACCAATTCTCTTATGGATATTAAGGAGTGATTTTTTTGCATAGTTTTTACATCTTCTACAGTCCCAGTTTTTAAATTTTCAAATGACTAAATCAGTGTCAATAGCAAGTAGTTTTACTTCATTTTCGGTCAATCGGAACACCTCGGATAATTCACGAATCATCTCTCGGATGTCATACTCCCCGCAGTGATTACTTCCCTTGACAGTACATTATATCACTGCCACCAGCAAGTTTTTCGCCCAAATACAGGCGGATAGTTTTTTTTTGTTTCTGGACTTATCTCCTCAAAATATAGTATCTTTCCTTAAATAAATATTTATTTATCATATTAAAAATAAAAAATACTTAAAATATGATTTTGACCCACTTTCTTTCGTGGCGTGTTTATGGAGGCCGCCTATTTACTTCACGTGATATTCTATCGTCACGTGATCCTTGCTGGGGGCAGATTTAAGTAGCAACGCGTGACGTAATCGCTGTGAGGAGATTGCTCGGATGTATGTAGGTAGTCGGATCACCTCGGCCATTTCTCTAAATGGAACTTCTTTTGTGACAGACGTCAAAACAAAGATGGCAGCTCGGATGACAGCTCAGTACAGTACGATGCTTGTACAATTTCAATTTGTGGCTGCTTCAAATTTAAATCATCCAAGTTTAATTTACCCAGCGTAGCAAACACACAACTGTCAAACGACCCCATTTTTTATGTTGTGTGCGAACTACATTGTCCCAAGGACGGAATGACCCGAGAAGTTCGATTTCATTTTCGGTGTGTCACCAATCATGACTGCGAGTCTTTATTCCTACAGCTATAGCTTGGAAATGAGTCGGGGTCGTCTGCGTCCCATTAAAACCAAACCAGTCTTTAAGAGGTTTACTTTCTGTATGTAAAGTAGACAATTAAGTTTGAAGTTAACAAGTATGAAAGGACAGGGTGTTAGCACGGCGTAGTTATATAGTGCACATCTAAATGAAGTTTTAAAAAAGATAATTTATAACGCTAGTGGTCCAATAATAGATAAATAAGAAAAGGTCCTATACAAACAACAGTAATTTAAATTTTAATCGTCCTCTAGACAAAGGCAAACAAGGTAAATATGAATGTGACAAAACACAGAGACGAGACATAACACACAAAAAGAAAAAAACAAACATCAGTTACCGCCTTTGAACGGTCAGTCGGCAAAAGGACCGACTTGGGTGCTTAAACCTGGTTTGTGGAGCGCTCCAACCTCGCACTTCCTGAAGGTTTTTCTATCAAACTGTGTAAATAAAAATATCCCGTAAAAGTGAAACAACTAACAGTAAGCACCTGCATCGGGAGTTAAAACAGATACAATGAACTTATATACATACATAATATCTAGTTATAAAATAAACTATCAACATATGTACAGTAGATAAAAACCTCGCCAACGTAAAAATTCCAAGTGAGAGAGTCGTTTGAAATAGCCCAAGCGCTGATACTTAGTAAGAACAAATAAAACAGTCCAAGCGCTGATATATAATAAGTTCAATTTAATGATGTCGTACAATGCCATGACGTCATATGCCAAAAGTGAAATGTAAAAAATACGAAACAAATTATCGAATTTTAGAAAACAACCTACTAACAAAACAAAATGAAGTTTGTTAATGTCGTATGGTTAAGAGTTACTAAGTTTTAAAAAATAACAGATCATAAAAAGCCGAGAATTTATCCGCAGTTGGCATATTATATGATAAAGGTACAAAAATCCCTATGTTATACCTACTGTGCAATCTCACACAAAAGGCATGGAGACTGCTCAAGTTGTCCCATCTATAAAGGGCAGAGATTGAACAGACAAGAAATTCAACAGTGACTGTCCAATTATGGCTTTAAGTCACTGTTTTCATACAGTCTCAAAGACCTGTCCGGCCGGTCATTAAGTAATTTAAAAGCAATGCAAATTCTTGACTGTAAAAGGGTCAATTGCAACCAATGCAGTACACCGAAGAATTCCCGGACTGTAACCGTCAGCAATTAATTATCTGATCATTTTTGTAAAGCTGTCAGGAAGGTAATCGAGACTCTTCATTTTCTTTAACTTGTATTTAAAACATTTCCATACCACCATTTTACAACTGCTCTAGCACAAAGCTTGAGTGGTTTTGCAGATATTTTAAACACGGCAATAAATTTCTTAAGACTTTTAATACTTTTAAGGATGGAGGTCTCAATCACGTTTGGTGATTCAAATGAGCTTCAAGTAAAACTTTTATATCTTCATTTAAAAAAAAAAACTTGGATGGGTCTCTATTAAAATAATAGTTCCCCCCCCCCAATATCCTTTGCCCTACCTCATCAGTATTGGTAATTGTCTGGTTATATCCATTTTAAATTATTGTTTGTGGATTTCCATTAAATGTCTGGACAGTTTTTTTAAATGTTTGTCTGCCAACAAATAATGGACTTATGCACAGCGATCAAGAACATAGTTTTTAAAGACTGATTCTTTAAACTGTTACCATCATTTCTTTGTTTTCTGTAATCTTCCCATGTTTTCTGCATTTTCATATTTGTAAAATAACATTTTTTGGTTAAATATGGCTGTTCTGAGAGTTCTGTCCATATGTGGCAATGTGCTTTGTTTTCTGTACCTTTGTTTCAGTAGTGAATGTCCATCTATTACTGATATATAATCTTTTTCGAAATGCTAATATGTTTGGTTTATACGCATTTCAGAGTTTTTCTAATTGTTTTATATTGTAAACTATTAACTATAAATATTGTCATGGTGTGTCTATAAGAAAACATAGGTTGCCGCACTTTTAAACCTTACGGGGTAAGATTTCTGTTAGGGTAAGATTTCTATTGCATTTCTCTACATACAAAAACAGTGACCGGACCTGGTAGTGCAATCTGTAGAGCGTCGGCTCCAGGTACGGAAGGTCCTGGGTTCGATTCCAGGCCACGACATACCAAAGTCTAAAAAAATGGTAGTGCTATAGCTCCCTTGCTAACGCACAAGCAAATATAAGGGTAATTCCATGACTGGTTGGCCCGGTGTCAGGATAATGTGACTGGGTGTGGTATCATGCCAGGTGTTTATGGCAGGCTATATACAGTGAAGGCAGCACTATATCAGCTTCAAGTGGACACTGTCTCCAGATAACTGAAATACTGTTGGTGGGATGATGAACCCAATAAGCATACAAAAACAGTGAGCCTATAATTAAACTAAACCATTTCTCTGTGCTACTGTGATCTAACCCTTAACTGTCTGCTTATGTCCACAACATTGAAGGCAGAGTTGTATATTTTGAGAAGGAACAGTTATCTTACTGACAATAGTATATGGCAATTTGTCTTCATGCTTCTAACTGGCTCAGTATTTTACTACTTTTCCGAAGCGGTGAATAGCACAGTGATTGCAACGCTTTTATTATGTTATAAACATTGCCCTTAACCATTAACAATGCAGAGCATTTTATAAGAATACACAAATGTGGACTACCATTTTGTAAAAGAATGAACTAGTAAATACAATCTACAATCCAAAACAGTGTGCCTTTAATTAAACTAAACCATTGCGTAAATGCACTTACATGTACCTGTTTACATAATAAGTCTGCAATATACAATGTAAAATAGTTGTATCAATGAATCTGGTATCAGATTTACTGCAGATAAAGTACTGTAGTCCAAGTGGTGTCAACAAAACATGTCCATCTTTAGGAAGGCACCCAAAACATACGTTTCTAAAACAAACTTAAGGTGTCAAGAAAACTTGTATATACGATACTTAGCAAGCCACCTCAACCAAAACAAACATGTTTCTAAAAGCTGTCCTCTAAGCTGTCCTTTAAAATGATAGATATAACCATACCTAGAGAGAATGAATATTGTTTTGTCTTTAAGTTTATACCTGCAGCGTAAGTGCACAGTCTGAGATAACCTGGTTCTATGTTTAGCATTCGAAATAAAATCTTAAAACCTCTTCAAACGAAATTCTTTCTTAAAGTGAAGTCAAGGTGTGTCATTTATTCCTGCACCCAATTTGATAAGAGGTCAGAAAGTTGCTGTTTAATAAATTAGAAATGTTAAAGGCCTTCTGAGAAATTTGTAACTATAATTATATAATTTAAAATTCAAGCAAACTTTTGATTTTATCACATTAACAACACTCTTTTCATCAATCAACAGTTCTATGTTGTAAAGATATTAATTTTCACAAAATAATTTATTGATCAGTGCTCTAATTCTAAAATAAGTGGGTATCCAGCAAAGTTCACCATAAACAGCAAAACTGGAGGTTTGGTTACAAACATTAAGGCCAATTTGAACTTTCAGCCTTTGAATTTATTGATACATTTCAAAATTCTTGTGGATAATATTAACTAAATTTGAAAAGTTTGAAAAATCTATACATGCATTTTTTATTTAAATGATTTTGGCAGACTTTACTTTTTGCAGTTAGTTTGGTTATGAAAAAGCTTTTCTAGATAACAATAATAATGATAATAGTTATTATAATAATAATATCGATGTAATAATTAAATGAATAATCAATAGAATCAGAACAAAGCTGGTTGACCCTAATAATTTGTCATTAACATTGTTATATTTTTAAATGTATATTAAACATTTCCTTATCATATTACTGTGAAAATCTTCTTAAGAGAACTTAATAGAAAAATAGGCATATGTTTAAGATGCCAACACAAATTAATAATACACTTCTTTCTCTTGACAAAAGTGCCAGAAAATGCAATTTAGTGATAACATTGCAAAGAAAAATACACATAATGTGATAGTGTTGTTAATATTCCCACTTAGTTGCTAAATGGCAAAAGCAATGCAAAAATGAAGAGAAATTACAATGATATTGTATTAACGGTGACATCAGTTATCTATGTTGCCATACCAACATGTTTAATAGCAAATGTGTCTCAAAGTACATGTACATTATTCAAAATGCCTTTTTTTTTTCTTTTCAATTTTGAAACATTTTTATGCTAATAACAATCATCCTTCTGAAGAAAGGCATATGGAATTTATGTTTGTATGCTCAGAAAATGAGCTGACAAGTAAAAAAAGTATATGTTGGAGCAGATGGTTAAAATATAAATGTCTATTCAAAAGAGATAAGTCTCTGAGGCATTACTTTCAAGTACCCATGGGACGTATTGTACATAGCAATTGTTCTTTGATATTGTATATATTTTGAATTGTATATTTTTTATGTTTGTATATTTTTTAATATTGTAAATTAAATCTTAAGGATTGATGGTGGTGTTTACTGTTTAGTAACATTTTCCCATTATGTACAACAGCACCCCTTAAGCACAAGTCATAATCAATCTTCACCCAGCTATAACTTATAAGGCCTTGAGCTGACGGTAGTTGTGGTATAAGAACACCGGCATGTCTGTATTTTCTGTCGTGAGCGATGATCGTGTTTTTTTGTGTGTTTTTTTAAATTATGTTTCCTGCTGTAAAGAACACACGTTCTGAAGGCACTAACTAGTGCAGGTACTTGAAGATAGTGGGTGGCCATTTTGGAAAGTCTAGGGAACTCCTTTGGATGCCCGCCCCACCACTCAGATGGATACAAAATCTTCAAATTTTAACATAATAATAGAGTATTTTGTTAATTTCTTTAACAAATTGGCAAATTCATGATCTTGCGTCTCCAAACTTTAATACATCGTCGAATTGTAAATGATATGTTAAGCACTTAGATGATTTTTTTCTCGAATTGTCAAATTTCTGATCATTGTCAATGGTATTACGTTTACAACATTCTGTAGACTTCAGGTTGACGAAAAATGTTGATTTTAACATTTAAAAAAAAAAAATTCTTTCTATTTTTATCCCACCGATATATCGATATTTTGAAAAGCGTATCAATATATTGATATTTTAAAATGTGTATCGATATATCAATATCGGCCAAATCGATGACAGCCCTACTTTTTTGTATATTCCCATCCCTAATTGTACTACCCATTGTCAACTCTAAATTATTTTATTGTTTGGTCAATAAAATGCATAAATTTTTAATCTTTTTCAAGTTCACCTCTAAACCAGGTTCCTTCTCTTCAAATCCCCTATTCTTTATTATGTAACCCAATGTTGAACCCACATTTGTGAATTATATTACCTGTTGTTAAACTCCCCTCTGAAGTGCATTTTATCCCTTCATAATCATAAACCCCTACCTTCCCCTGCCACATTACCCCTCCTCCTTACAAGAACATCAACACACATTCTACCAATATAATCACAAGAGTGTTTGTGCCTCGCAAGACATCAGGGTAGTATGTATGGTACCAATCAGCAGTTGATTTCCAAACAGTGAGGCCACAGAGCAGCCTGACAGACTGGAACCATCATCGGAGAACAGCTCCGTGATTCCTGCTGCATGGCTTGTGTTCTGCATCCGGATCATCAGCACCTGTAACATTTTCAAGATGTGCTAACTTTTGTTGGTTTCAGAGTACTTTTAGATGTGATCCTTAAACAATTTCTATTTTCAATAATGAGGGGATACAACCCTAACTGTTCAAACTGCACTATTTTATCTTCCGTGTGGCTAGATAATTGATGTATAAATACTGTAGCAATATCATGTTTTTTCACCTTTGTAATGATTGAGAAGTCCTCAGACTGCAACATCACATAAAATTACAGCTTAATTAAAATAAGATAATTTAAAAAAATAAGCAAAGAATATAAAAAGAAAATTTCTACATAAATATTACAAGGATTTTATCACAAGATTGGGACAGAGCCTCCCTAGTGGTGAAGTTGGTAAACTTAGGGGAAAATGAGTTTAGGAAATTTTCAATTTTCAGGGAAAGGTTGTTTTTTTGTATTAAAGAATATAAAACAGATGATATTTTCTTAGTTTGCTAAGAATTCGTTTTAACAATAATGTGTATTTAGAACTCTTATGTAGCTTTTCATCCCTATGGCGATATCAATAACCTAAACCGTGCATGGTGACAACTTGCAATTTGGCAGATTATCTTGCATGGTGACAACTAAGCTTGTATTGGTTGCAGATTACCGTGCATATTGGGTGACAGCTTACATTGCATGGTGACAGCTTACATTGCATGGGTGACAGCGTACATTGCATGGTGACAGCTTACATTGCATGGTGACAGCTGACATTGCACTGTGACAGCTTACATTGCACCGTGACAGCTTACATTGCATGGTAACAGCTTACATGGCATGGTGACAGCTTACATTGCATGGGTGACAGCTTACATGGATGACAGCTTACATTGCATAGTGACAGCTTACATTGCACGGTGACAGCTTACAATGAACCGTGACAGCTTACATTGCATGGGTGACAGCTTACATTGCATGGTGACAGCTGACATTGCACTGTGACAGCTTACATTGCACCGTTACAGCTTATATTGCATGGTAACAGCTTACATGGCATGGTGACAGCTTACATTGCATGGGTGATTACATTGCATGGGTAACAGCTTACATTGCATGTTGACAGCTTACATTGCATTTTGACAGCTTACATTGCATGGTGACAGCTGACATTGCATGGGTGACAGCTTATATTGCACGGTGACAGCTTACATTGCACGGTGACAGCTTACATTGCATGGGTGACAGCTTACATTGCATGGGTGACAGCTTACATTGCATGGGTAATAGCTTACATTGCACGGTGACAGCTTACATTGCATGGGTGACAGCTTACATTGCATGGGTAACAGCTTACATTGCACGGTAACAGCTTACATTTCACGGTGACAGTGTACATTGCACGGTGACAGCTTACATTGCATGGGTGACAGCTTACATTGCATGGGTGACAGCTTACATTGCATGGGTGACAGCTTACATTGCATGGTGACAGCTGGCATTGCATGGTGACAGCTGACATTGCATGGGTGACAGCTGACACTGCATGGTGACAGCTTACATTGCATGAGTAACAGCTTACATTGCATGGGTGACATGGGTGATTTTAACTGTGCATTAACATTTGAGTGTGAGAAATTGAACTTATTTTATGCTTATATATCCTTTTGAAGATACTGATGCAGCATTTTATTACATATATATCAAAATGATATTAACAGTGTCTTTGGTAAATATTTCTATTTCCTAAATTTTTAACTGTCAAAAATCTTTGGGGAGTCCCAGAAAGTAAGTATTATTTGTCATCATAATTCACATCCTTAAAAAAGACTGAGGTCACATTGTCCAATTTCTCAAGTCATATTTTTTTGGCTCATTTTGATTATGAAATACACCGCAGCGACATACTGTAATTACGGTAGGGGCATTATAGCGATGTCCAGCTTTTTAATTAAATTAATTAGTTTAGCTTGCTAACAAATTTATTGACAAGCTTGAAATAGTCAGTATATTAAGTCCTCTTCACCATGGGTCTCACCTGGACCTGCTGGGGGCCTAGGTGGCAACAATACACATCGCTTCTTTGGTTCCTTAGTTAGTCCAGTTTATCTAGCTCTTTAGCATAGCCAGATTTTTGTAGATTTCAAAAGTTGTGCAAGAAAACCATTATCTTGTTCAGTGTGTTTTATAATTTAATATATCACATGGCCCTCTAACTTCATGCATCATATGAAAAGTAGTACATATATTAAATTAAAATTAAAAAGTCAGCTACAAATGACTGAAATTTATGTTTGCTATTGTAATTATTTGTTAGTTGCTGTGGTGTCAGCTGTAAATAAAGCATCTTCTAAAAAATGTGTAGAAGTAAGTAATATTGCTCCAAATCAAATGATCTATTTCCAAGAAAACCGGACGTGTTTTGGTACTAAGTATACTTAATGGTAAAAAGACTTGGTAAAAACTACTCAGTAAACAATGTTAAGTTCTTACGTAAGCCACAACTCCAATAAACAGTCTTCGAGCAAAAAGGTCAAAGCTTGTCAAATGAAGACCAATGGAAAATGTCACCTATTTTCAAAATGTTTTTGGCACAAAAGCTGAAATGAACTTCTGAAGTTAGACATTTTTCCTGAGTAAGTATAGTAACATATCATTTAAAACAAACTACGAAGAAATACTAATTGCAGATTGTCCTCTGTAAAGGTAATTAATATTGCTGATGCTGGGCACTATAATTTTTGTAAGAACATTAAAAACTTGTTAAGCATGAATTTATTTGAAAACGGTTTGATTGCAAATTTAAATTGGACATTGCATGGGTGACAGCTGACACTGCATGGTGACAGCTTACATTGCATGAGTAACAGCTTACATTGCATGGGTGACAGCTTACATTGCATAGTGACAGCTGACATTGCATAGTGACAGCTTACATTGCATGGGTAACAGCGTACATTGCATGGGTGACAGCTTACATTGCATGGTGACAGCTTACATTGCATGGTGACAGCTTACATTGCATGGGTAACAACTTACATTGCATGGGTGACAGCTTACTTTGCATGGTGACAGCTTACATTGCATGGTGACTGCTTACGTTGCACGGTGACAGCTTTCATTGCATGGGTGACAGCTTACATTGAACCGTGACAGCTTACATTGCACCGTGACAGCTTACATTGCATGGATGACAGCTTACATTGCACCATGACAGCTTACATTGCACCATGACAGCTTACATTGTATGGGTGACAGCTTACATTGTATGGGTGACAGCTTACATTGCATGGTGACAGCTTACATTGCACTGTGACAGCTTACATTGCATGGGTAACAGCTTACATTGCATGGGTGACAGCTTACATTGCATGGGTGACAGCTTACATTGCAAGCTTACATTGCATGGGTGACAGCTTACATTGCATGGGTGACAGCTTACATTGCATGGGTGACAGCTTACATTGCATGGTGACAGCTTACATTGCATGGTAACAGCTTACATTGCATGGTGACAGCTTACATTGCATGGTAACAGCTTACATTGCATGGTGACAGCTTACATTGCATGGGTGACAGCTTACCTTGCCTGGTATCAGCTTACCTTGCCTGGTATCAGCTTACCTTGCATATTGACACCTAAGCTTGCTTACTCTGTAACAACTTACCTTGCATGGTGTCAGCGATTCTGGATTGTCAAGATGATTAAACATCATATATGTAACAGGATGAGCCGCAATTAATAAGTTTCCTGTCCTAGGGTCCACCAATATGTTATCAGGATTGGAGGAGATCATGTATTCCTTGAACATAAACATAAACATTTTTTTAAGAAAATTTACTTTGATTTTTGATACATCAAACTAACCCAACTATGGTCAAATAGGTGACATCTAGAAATTATTGGCAAGGGAGGCCCAACACAAATGTCTGGGTAGAACAACTGGTGCATTGCAGGTTAGCTGGCAGATTTCTCAACACAGGATTATGCCCCAACCGCTGCCATAAGAAAAGGAGGAGTAGTCTAAGGCTCTAGGCAGACACAGGAGGCCCACTAATCCTTTCATTTTGTAATTTCACAGTTACAGATTTTAAGAAAAATACAACAGAAGCTAATAATAATAGGCTAAAACAGACCCATTTTTTATTAAACAAGTGTAGCTGGCTTTCATACTCAACTATATGAAGAACTCTGCGAGCTTAAACAAAACAATTTACAATGGGTCAACAAATAACTTCTGGTACAAAGGTAAACAAAAAGTCTGCTACATATTTAAATAACTGTTTTATGATAAATTAAATGCATTGTTTATTTTTACTGTGAACTTTGTGTGTGTTCTTTGTGATGAAACATATAATTAAATGACACCTTGTCAAAGTAAGACAATTACAGTTGCTATATTTGTGCAGATTACTGTACTAACATATAGTTACACACAGTGAATATAAACTATTATGCCTACATTGATATTACTTTTCAGCTGCAGATTTTGAAATGGCAATAAATTAAAGCCAGATCTCGGATAACTTTATTCATTTCTACAAAGAAGTAAAATTATTCCAACAAAAACAACTAGAATTAGAGATAAATAACACATATTTACAAATATTTAGCGATGTGGATGCTTCTGTGTGTTATATATAGAGTTGGAAGGAGGAATATAACACTTTCACTGATAGTTCATTCTACAGCTCAGTTGGTTGCTAGTACCTCCTGGTCTGTAGTTTGAATCCTGGTGAATGCTAACTTTCTTCCACTCCTAAAATGGTGCCATGACCTACTGCAGTAGCCTGTTTGAGTTTGTGATATGCAACAGTACTGTAGTGTAGAACCAGGGCTGAAATGCAGGTTTAAATCTCACTGTGTAAGAAGTGAGGAGTGTAGCAGGTTCACTGGTAGTTTGTATTGGATCTGTGGCACATAAAGCTTCACTGGCTATCAGTTCTTTTCGTACTTTTGCTCATTATTGGTTTCTACATAATTACAACATTTGATTAAGAAAACTAAACAATGCCAACAAAAACAGACATGTTTCAAAACTGCCTATAAGCCAAAAGTTGATACTCAGGTAAGAATAAAATGCAACATAACATCAACATTAAAAATTATTGCAGCCAAGACTCGAACTGCAAGCCTTATGATGACAGGTTAAACATGGTAACACTATAATACAGCAACCACATCAATTTTTTAATGTTAATGTCTATCTTCACTAACTAAAGACCATGCTTCACCACCACATTAGGAGAAATGATATTAAACATCATAAATATAGTTGCCTTGCAGTGACATTCTTTTTGCAAGTTTGACTTTTGACGAAATGACTGTCCAAAAAGGATGAGTGAAAAATATAAAACACATTCCTTATGGAGTTGTACGGCCTAAGAGGGTGAACAGACGGAGATGGTCTAGGTAAAGTTTGCCGTTGAGGGGTGGGGGTCGTTAAAAAAAAGTAGTCACATCTTTGTTAGTGATGCACTGACATCATACACTTTTAACTAAAGAGCAAAGTAGTTTACCTTAGTAACAGAGACTAAGTGTCCAAATTCAGAAAAGGCTGGTTTTGGTATACTGTGTGTATATTACCCGACAATCAAACTAAAGTTATTTTCACTGTGCATTTACATATGAGTGTGAGAAATTGAACTTATTTTATGCATATATATCCTTATTAAGATACTGATTCAGCATTTAATACATATATATCAAAATGATATTAACAGTGTTTTTCTATGGTAAATATTTCTATTTCCTAAATGAGTTAAGTTTTAACTGTCAAAAATCTTTGGGGAGTCCCAGAAAGTAAGTATTATTTGTCATCATAATTCACATCCTTAAAAAAGACTGAGGTCACATTGTCCAATTTCTCAAGTCATATTTTTTTGCTCCTTTTTTTTATGAAATACACCGCAGCGACATACTGTCATTAGGGGCATTAATAGCGATGTCCAGCTATTATAAAGTATTTCAATTAAATTAATTAGTTTATCTTGCTAACAAATTTATTGACAAGCTTGTATAATGAAGATCTCATGCAATTTGGTGCAAAACAAAGCTAAAACATTGTGGAACTATGAAAATTAAAAATAACAGCACTCCGGCGCTCAATAATCGACTGGTCCATTTGGACCCGAACTGATCATTTCAATTAAATGTGGCAGGTACACTATGCAAAAATTATGGTGTATGTTTTTAATGGAGGATAATCGTATTTGGAACACATAATTTTTCTATGCAGAGACTCTTTTATAAAATTCATTTAGTGTTGTGTAACCTATAAAAGTCTGCAAAACACACTTTCCCCATGTGCAAATTTCAATGGGCATTCCATATATAGGCGTTGTGCTCCAGCGCATCGTCAATGGTTGTAGCTGTCTGTAGGCGGTCAAAAGGTGTGTTTTGAGAAAACCCCTTCAGTTCTAGTTATTCATCCCTAGTTAGCATTGTTCACCATCTTAAGTTGTACAACTCTTATAGGATGCACAGGTCAGATGAGATCTATCCTACCCTTCCATGGGTTAGTTTACCTGATCCAGAGTAAGGCTATCATCCTCCTCTCGTCTGAACATGCTTACAGACTCAAAAAGACCATTGGCCACATATACCTCTCTGAAAGAGTAAAACCCAAACCTTAAAATCAATATAACAATAACAAATTTTTCTTGATCATTTTAATCAAAAACACATAAGGGCTTTTCTGGCAAAAAAAATTAAAATTTTCAGTTTTAAACAAAGACATGTAGAAAATGGGGCTTGCAGACACACCAAGATACTTAAACTTAGATGACACAGGTGAAAGTATACTTTACATATACCTGTATTTTTAGAGACTTCACATTTTTCACCATTTATTTAGGCCTGTTATGGTAAATGAAGACTTTAAATGGAGCATTAGAAGTTCTACACAGACATATGCCTGGTGCCACTAGCAATACTTGTCATAAAATATGACAACATTGTGTACAAGGGATTTAAAAAGAAAATACAAAGTATATTAAAGCAAGTCAGTAGGATTTAAAGGTGGTATATGGCAGTTTGTGCTAAATTTTCTACCTCATGCAAACAAATTAATTAGTTTCTTACCTGAAAATATTCCGCGGAATGCTGTTTACTAGTGCCATTCTTGTGAAAAGCAATATGCTACACTTTTCATTACAAAAATCTATTTCCTGTCAGAGTCATGCTACATAGTAAGCTATTTTTAAACCAAAGAAAACATATGACCACTCACTTTTAAGATCATGTTACATGAGCATAGGTAATCAGCTCTGATGCAGACATCTATTTTTAGCTGAAATCCCCATCATAGCTATTTATAGATTTAGATATGATGGACAATTATAGCAACATATTTCATGATTTGTACGGTCTAACAATTAAGATAATGTTTTAAACAGCCTTTACTTTTACTTAGCATAAGTTTATGTAGCAACAATGTACAAATTCCCCCAGAACAGGGTTTAGATGTTGTTACATGTATCAGAAATAGGCAAACTGCTGAATATCACCTTTTAATGAACAATTTTCATAAAATTTTAACCTGGTTTTGACAATGTTTAAGAAAATGATTGATTACTGTAAGACCATCAATTTCAGAATAATGTCTGTTTTAACTTACTTTTGACTCTATTTGAAGAAACATAGCAGATCTTACCAACACTTCCTTTTTCAATGAGTTCAAACTATATTATCGACCATGTTAGGGCATTTTCATTTATGTACAAAACAGAAGAAATAAAATGTACAAAATCTTTTTACTTCAAAAAGTTCCTTTAGTCATTTGGCAAATTTGATAGGGTCACTTATAAAAACCAACTTACTTTTGGTCCAATGATAAAATGACCCCATTTGGGCTAACCAAACTGTCAACAACCACTTGGAATCTTTCTCCATCAAAGTGCACAACATTCCCCCAGGGTAGAAGCAGGGTCAGTTCCAATGTAGCCTTGAGATGATCTCGAGCATAGACACAATTTGTTAAATAGAAGCTGTTTTCACTAGTTGCAGCAACATCATTGGCTCTTGAAAGGAAATGTTAATTGAAAAAAAATAACTTTGAAATTGTAACTAAAACCAAAGTGTAGGACTTTAAAATGAACATCAAGTAACTTCTATTATCCCTAACACAGTAAAATGGCCAAAATTGGGGTAAAGGAGCAATTCACAATTGAACTTTCTGCTCATTAAAAATTAAATTATTGACACATAGCAACAGTTTTTTTCTTCTAGACTATACAACCACATCACTTGGTGTTGGTGCAGTCACCAAGAAGCCCATAGTTTGCTTCTAAACTGTGGCAGTTAATTTTGTATGTTTGATTGATAAAGACTTGAATAATTGTATTCTTGTAATGATTGTTGTATAAACCCCAGATAAGTCGCAATTGCCTTGGGGAAGGTTCAGAATGGGTAAAGTGGCCTCACAAGTTGCATGTGTCTTCTCTCGGATGGAGTACTTCAGTTCTCTGGATGAATTAAATGTCCACAGATGACAGGCAGATCCAGGGAATGTTTCGGATACATTAAATGTGTCCAAACAGATGACAGGCTGACCCAGGCAATGCTACAGATAGAATAAATGTGTCTAAGCAAATGACAGCCTGACCCAGGGAATGCTACAGATAGAATAAATGTGTCTAAGCAAATGACAGCCTGACCCAGGGAATGCTACCAATAGAATAAATGTGTCTAAACAGATGACAGCCAGACCCAGGGAATGCTACAAATAGAATAAATGTGTCTAAACAGATGACAGGCTGACCAAGACAATGCTACAGATAGAATAAATGTGTCCAAACAGATGACAGGCTGACCCAGGCAATGCTACAGATAGAATAAATGTGTCTAAACAGATGACAGCCAGACCCATGGAATGCTACAAATAAAATAAATGTGTCTAAGCAAATGACAGGCTGACCAAGGCAATGCTACAGATAGAATAAATGTGTCTAAACAGATGACAGCCAGACCCAGGGGATGCTACAAATAAAATAAATGTGTCTAAACAGATGACAGGCTGACCCAGGCAATGCTACAGATAGAATAAATGTGTCTAAACAGATGACAGCCAGACCCAGGCAATGCTACAGATAGAATAAATGTGTCTAAACAGATGACAGCCAGACCCAGGGAATGCTACAAATAAAATAAATGTGTCTAAACAGATGACAGGCTGACCCAGGCAATGCTACAGATAGAATAAATGTGTCTAAACAGATGATAGCCAGACCCAGGCAATGCTACAGATAGAATAAATGTGTCTAAACAGATGACAGCCAGACTCAGGCAATGCTACAGATAGAATAAATGTGTCTAAACAGATGACAGGCTGACCAAGGGAATGCTACAGATGGAATAAATGTGTCTAAACAGATGACAGCCAGACCCAGGGAATGCTACAAATAAAATAAAAGTGTCTAAACAGATGACAGGCTGACCCAGGCAATGCTACAGATAGAATAAATGTGTCTAAACAGATGTCAGTCAGACCCAGGGAGTTCTTCAGATGCATTAAATATGTCCAAAGAAATGCCAGCTACCACCAGAGAAGATCTCTGGCTTCTTGGTTAGTGAAAAAGGCCCTTTTATGATTAGATAACAAATGCCTAAAGAAAAATGGTTTTGAATTGGTAAATCGGTCTCACACGGTGTATACCGGTACACCTTCTGTGTGACAGCAGGACACAAGTCACATTTTGTTACAGTTCAATATATAATGATACAATAGGACAATTAAACAGTGGTAGTTTATGATACAAAAGTCTTACCATGATGTGTTAGGTTATGATACATGTACAATGTACGATACTTACAGAGTAATCAGATCATCAGTGTACGAGTATATATGTTGTAACATCATCTTCTCAGGAATAAACTTAAACTTCTCAATTATGTCAAAACCTGGGTGATGATTCACTACAAACAGAGTTATGGCACCTGAAACAACCATGGGAAATACATCTATGAACAAATATTAAACAAGCTTTCTAAATTTTGGGTTGTTCAATTAGTATGACCTTATCATTACAAATTTTAGTTTTGATGGTATATATTACACACACACACTTATGATCATTGTTCTGACGTCCAGCTATTGCCTGTAAAGTAGATTTGACAAATGACTGGGTGGAACCATCAAATGTCCCACAGATCAGCTGGAAGACATCTTTTCTGTAAAGTTATCACCCATACGGGGATTTAGATCAAAATAGGAGAGGCTGTTGAATAATTAGGTAAATAACCTGATAATAGCCTATTCAAGTGGGGAGGTTTTCTACAATACGTCTTTATTTGCTTTAAAAAATAATCAGCCAAGATGCAGTCTGTTGTATATCTTCTTTATTTGCTTTAAAAAATAATCAGCCAAGATGCAGTCTGTTGCATATCTTTTTTATTTGCTTTAAAAAATAATCAGCCAAGATGGAGTCTGTTGCATATCTTCTTTATTTGCTTTAAAAAATAATCAGCCAAGATGCAGTCTGTTGCATATCTGTACAAGTCAATGAGAAATTTGAGAGAGAAAAAAAATCATTGTTTTGGATTCAGTAAATTTTCCTTCTTTTAATAAATATTTTATCATCAGTTCATTTATCAATGTAGTTACTGCCTTTAGTGAAAACCTGTTAGCAAATCTTTGTGTAAGTGAAATTGCTTACCGTATGCCTAAAATAATACAATTAATGCTGTCATAAATATCTAATCTCATTTGTTGAAGTTCATGCTTCTAGCAATGAGAATAAATTAACCTTAAAGCACTGTAATACTTAATGAATTTAATCTCACATTAATTAGTGTCCATAATACATTTATGTCAACTGATATTCTGTTTGAAGAAAGGGTCCCGAGGTCAAGCAGTTAGAGTCCCTCACCTTGTGGGTTCGAGTCCCAGTCTGGGCAAAATCTTTCAGCTAACCTGCACCAGTGGTTCAACCCAGACATGAGTCTAGGGTCTTCCTCTACCAATGATTAACTGGACATCATCAGTATAACCATAACTGTGTTGGTGCAATGTAACAAAAAAATAGAAAAAAAAACACAACTATTCTTAGATAATACAGTATAGATCCAATCTTGCTTAGGATGTTGAACCAGTGTTCCATAATACATTTATGTCATCAAAGTTATATTCTATTTGAAGAAGGGGTGTCTGTAGACGAGCCGTTAGAGTCCCTCACCTTGTGGATTCGAGTCGCAGTCAGGGCAAAAAACTTTCATGTGGGGAGGTTTTCCAGCTAACCATCACCAGTGGTTCTACCCAGACTTTAGTCTAAGGTCTTCCTCCACCAATAATTAACAGGCCATCATCAGTATAACCCTAACTGTTCTTAGATAATACAGTAGCAAATGAAGATATATCCAATCTTGCTTAGGATGTTGAAGTTTTGCTTACAAGGCAATGCCATAATAATTTTTGAGAAAAAATAAAATTCTTTAACAATTATGTAAAAGCAATAAAAATAGCAATAGGATTTTAATATTATCTTGGATATTATTAAAATAGAATAACAAATCTTAACACAAGACATTAACATAGCTGGACATATCTGCATCTGATTTCAGGAAAATTATAAAGTCCTGCATAACAAGACAAGTTGGTTTTTTGCTTTTGTCTTACCAGTAGTCCTCGTTTTGTATCACACTAATCCCATGTGGAAAAAAGATGTCCCTATCAAAGCCTTCAGAGAACTCCAGATTTCTTACTCCACTGGTCTGGGTTGTTGAAGTCATACAGGAGTATGCGCCCTTGCATTTTCTTGTCAGAGTAGATCTTTTTGAAATTCTTCGAGGAGACTGAACTGTCCAAACCCTGTGATGGCGACAAAAAGACTTTTTACATTCCTATTTAAAAACATGCATATACAAAATGGTCACCACATAAGTGTCATTGTTATAGCAGCACTCTATGAAGATGGTAATGAAACATTGAACAATAGAAGAAAAATTTATATGTCTGAATGATAAAAGAAAAAACAACCACAAACTATAACCGTCACTTACAAGTGACTTATATCCCCTTCACTCTTCTATTAAGAGTGACTCATACCGATTTCAGCCTGAGTAATTTATACCCCCTTCACCCTGCTATTTAGACTACTTATACCTCTTTCACCCTTTTATTCAAAGTGACTTATACCTCTTTCACCCTGTTATTCAAAGTGACTTATACCCCATTCATCCTGTTATTCAGAGTGACTATTACCCATTTTAGCCTGAGTAATTTATACCCCTTTCACCCTGCTATTTAGACTACTTATACCTCTTTCACCATTTTATTCAAAGTAACTTATACCTCTTTCACCCTGTTATTCAAAGTGACTTATACCCCTTTCACCCTGTTATTCAGAGTGACTTATACCCCTTTCACCGTGTATTCAGAGTGACTTATACCTCTTTCACCTGTTATTCAAAGTGACTTATACCCCCCTCATCTTGTTATTCAGAGTGACATATACCCCTTTCACCATGTTATTCAGAATGACTAATACCCCTTTCAAACAGTTGTTCAGAGTGACATATTTGCCTTTCACACTGTTATTTAGAGTGTCTTATACCCCTTTCACCCTGTTATTCAAAGTGACTTACACCCCCTTCATCCTGTTATTTAGTGTGACATATACCCCTTTCACCCTGTTATTCAGATTGACTAATAATCCTTTCACTCTGTTGTTCAGAGTGACATATTTGCCTTTAACACTGTTATACATAGTGACTTATAACCCTTTCACCCTGTAATTCAAATCGTCTTATACGCCTTTCACCCTGTTATATAGAGCGACTTATACCCCCTTTCACACTGTTATTTAAAGTAACTTAAACCCCTTTCACCCTGTTATTCAAAGTGACTTAAACCCCTTTCACCCTGTTATTCAAAGTGACTAATACCTATTTCACCCTGTTATTCAGAGTGACTTATACCCCTTTTCACCCTGTTATTCAGAGTGACTTATACTCCTTTCACCCTGTTATTCAAAGTGACTTATACCCCTTTTCACCCTATTATTCAAAGTGACTTAAACCCTTTTCACCCTGTTATTCAAAGTGACTAATACCTATTTCACCCGGTTATTCAGAGTGACTTACACCCTTTTCACCCTGTTATTCAGAGTGACTTATACCCCTTTCACCCTGTTATTCAAAGTGACTTATACCCCTTTCTCCCTGTTATTCAAAGTGACTTATATCCCTTTCTCCCTGTTATTCAAAGTGACTTATACCCCTTTCTCCCTGTTATTCAAAGTGACTTATACCCCTTTCTCCCTGTTATTCAAAGTGACTTATACCCCTTTCACCATGTTATTCAGAGTGACTTATACCCCTTTTCACCCTGTTATTCAGAGTGACTTATACCTATTTCACCCTGTTATTCAGAGTGACTTTCCCCCTTTTCACCCTGTTATTCAGAATGACTTATACGCCTTTTCACCCTGTTATTCAGAGTGACTTATACCCCCTTTTCACCCTGTTATTCAAAGTGACTTATACCCCTTTCACCCTGTTATTCAAAGTGACTTATACCCCTTTTCACAATGTTATTCAAAGTGACTTATACCTATTTCACCCTGTTATTTAGATGACTTATACCTATTTCACTCTGTTATTCAGAGTGACTTATACCCCTTTTCACCCTGTTATTCAGAGTGACTTATACCCCTTTCACTCTGTTATTCAGAGTGACTTATATCTCTTTCACCCCATTATTCAAAGTGACTTATACCTATTTCACCCGGTTCTTCAAAGTGACTTATACCCCTTTCACCCTGTTATTTAGATGACTTATACCCCTTCACCCCTCTATTTAGAGCTATTCTTTGAGGAACTGATGGACAGACATTTTTTATTTGGGTTAGCCTTACATATGGTTGTTTTTAGCCCACCACAAATTGTACTAATATTGGGGCATTTAATTACAATAAGCCTTTCATATTTTAATTGGCAAGCATCCATTTACAAGGTGATCAGGTTTTGTGGCTATAAACTCTATTGAGTAAAGACTTAAGTTCAAGTCAGACATTGTAAAGTTTGGACCATAATTTATCAAATATTGGAAGAAATACAACTTAACTACATTAAAAAAACACCAATAAGTAAACAGACAGTGTGCTAAGCTTATCACTTCAATTCATGGTATGTATGCATGATAAATAGTACTGATCAAATATGAAACTTTTGAACAGTTGTTATAAACTGGTAGATCCATTATCAGATTGTTTTTGCTTTGTTTTTGATGTACATGGCAGTGACTAATTATGATCATTATAGCGATGTCCAGCTATTACGGTGGAAGTAGACCCCCGACAACTCTCTGGGTAGAACCACCTCCACAAAGCAGGTCAGCAGCAAGATCTTCCTACATTAAAAGATTCTTTGACTCAAACATGACTAGAACCCACACAATAAGATGCTACACAGAGAAAGGACTTATAAATTGGCCCAGTATCAGAATATTTTGACATAGAGTAGTAATGTAATTGTTCATAGCAATCTTTTACAAAAACAATTGAAATCATTGTTGTATTAATTGCTTCATAAAATTAGTCAAAAATCAAAATGAGAAGAACATGAGCAGATAATACTGATGTACATAAACTTATGTGAGCTGTCCCATGTTAAACTATTCTACACTAATTTCAATGTAGCGAACATAAGCTGAAGGGTATGGGTTGAGAACCAAGACTGGTTGAACACTTTATCACGTGACAGGCAGTCACTATCTGTCTATGCTAGTTACATAACATGTACAGTTTATTTTTTATACTGTATTGTTATGTGCTTTGGAGGGTGGTTAATTTATAAATTTAAAGTTATTTAATTGCATTTTATAACCCCATTTGCATCTAGTTTAAACTATTTATGTAAACATTTGATGATTTTATACAAGATCTTTACTGCATGACTCTATCTTTTGTAACATATCCTATCATGGAAATACTTAGAACAACATCTATTCACACTGATGCACATAGGTTTACTGGACTGCCACTGGTCTGCAGAACTCTCAGTCCAAACCCTTACCCTGAAATCACTGCTGCTTGAAATTGTGTCCTGTCACCAACACACACCCAAATCTCACTGCCCTCCTGCAAGCCATAAATCTCAAACTATGAAGATAGAAAGGGCAAAATTCCAATTTTTAATGCCAATGGTAATTGAGTCCATTAAAACAAATGAAAAACAATCTTACTGAGGTTATGAAAGTCAGCCCATTGGGTAATGTCTCCATGTCTTCGGATCCAAATTCTGAATTAAAGTACCGGTTCAGATCATGTATAGAACATGTGAACATGTGAGCAACACATCATGTCTGCATAAAAAATGATAAAATCACAACAAAGACAACTTGGTTTTTCTCTCAAAAATATGTTTTTATAAATATGTTACACATATTATCTAAAAATTAAATTGAATAAAACCTTAAATTTCAGTTCAAACAATTGTAAAGTATTAGCATTCATCAAAGCAGTTTCATATGTTAAACCACATTTTGATATTACTTGTTAATTAGTTATTACTAGATGGATGTTTAAATTCTTCATAAATTCTTCAGAGTTCAGAAACTTTAAAAGTGTCAAATTTATAAAGTTATATTAAGTTAGTGTTATTGTGTTGTCCAGTTCAATAGCTTTAATCCAAAAAGACTGCTCAAAGGTGTTATTCGACAGTTTGCCTTCATGAAATACACATGACTTTGCTATGTGGCAATCAGGGCATAATTTCCACAGAAAATCAAACTGTAGTCTAAGAATAGATGATTAAGAACACTGTCTAAATCATAAAATCAGGATTTTTTTGCCTGTTTTGTAGACAGATATTTGGTCATGTTCCCAAATCACGATAAGCATGTCTTTTTTTTTCTAATTTCAAGAAGAAAAGTCCCAATTCAAAGAATTAAGAAAAAATTATAATTTGCATCCCTGGTCAAATAAATGATGCAAAATACTTCAGTCACATGAGAAATAGATATTGCATTGTAACTAGGTGAAACATAAAAGGAGTTAAATGAAAAAAATAATTGATTTTTATGTTTTAGTTGATACCATATAACTGGGATGGAGTTTTTTTCCAATTTTGTCTATAATGAGGTGAAAAATTCCCATTTCTTGGGGTCATCTCATGCTTCCAAAATGGTGAGAAAAAACTCTAATAAATAAATATATCTGTATTAATGTAAATTCTTTCAAAACCTATTAATAAGGACAATTGAGGTTTTTGCTAAAAAAGAAATTGAGATCAGAGAGGATTACCTAGATAATGATACAAAGTTAGTGGTCATGTGGGATTCCTGGTAAAAATAGTTAACTTGGCAGCATGGCTCAGATAGAAAAAACTTATTTGTAACGACAAATTATTTGTTATGAGTCACATTTGACAAAGCTGTAGGACATTAATAAACAGTATTTAACATGATCTTTTCATGCAACAATAATTTATCTAAATGTTTGAGAGAAAAAAAATCGCTCTAAACTGTCAGACACAACCTTTAAAGAGAATTTGGTTCACTGAGATGTTTACTAAGACAGTGCTTAGTAAATTCCAGCAACATATAGTCATCATACCCACATTCACCTGTTTACATTAGAGTAAGACCCCAAACAAGTGTCTGGGTTCAGACAAGTGTCTGGGTTGAACTGCAGGTCACAGCAGGAAGTTTGTTTTTTGGGTTTATTGTCCCAACAACAGTACTTCAGTTATCTGGAGATGGTGTCTATTTGAAGCAGATATAGTGCTGCCTTTACTGTGTATAACATGATGTGAACATCCAGCATGATACCTCACCCAGTCACATTTTCCTGACACTGGGCCAACCAGTCGTAAAGCTATCCTTATAGTTGCTTGAGCGTTAGCAGGGGATCAACTACCGTTTTTAACGACTTTGGTATGTCGTGGCCCTGGATGGAACCCAGGGCCTCCTTTACCTAGAGCCGAACAGCTGGAAGACCTCAACACATGGATGATCCCTGACAGAGACTTAAACAAACACTGTGAGAGTCTAAGGAGTCAGAGGGCTAACAAGCTGGTAAATTTACCCAATTAGCTTAGCCATGGGCACCCTTGGTCTAAAGTGATGTACTTTGCAAAAAAAAAAACTGTTTAGATTTGGGGGGTTTTGAACTGTTCTTCAGAGTTATTGTATAAATACAATCTTAGAACAGATTACTTACTAACATCAGGAACAAGCTTACACGGTCCTGGCTTGTGATTGTAGACATGAACATGGAACCCCAGCAAATATCTACAGAAAAAATACAATTAAAATATATGACACAAGTCAAATTATGCAAATATCTTAGTTTATTGTTAATTTTGAAGCAAGACTACTTACAAATAAAAGCAGCCATAAATATTTTTTGTAACCATATATAAACATAATTAAGAGAAGAAGAAAAATGATGCCTCCAATGGGATTCAAACCAAAGACATCTCCAATACTAGCTGGATGCTCTATCACCTGAGCTAATGAAGCACTGAGGATGAACTACCAGTGATAATGCTACCAGTGAAAATGCTACATGCCTTCCTCCTTAAACAATGAGACCCATCCTTAATCTCATCCCTGGTTAAAGCACTGTTACATATCACAACACAGACTACTGCAATAAACCACAGGTCCAAATTTATGATAGATAGATAGTTTATTACAAATCCAGAAGACCATTAGGCCCATGTGGCAACAGTTTACAATTTACAAATGAAAATTTGCGCATGCATGTATGTACAGATATAAACATTGCATAATATGTAATTTTAAATATAAAAGTAAGTGCATGTATGAAGTTTACATCGAAATAACAATAGAGACTTAAGATACTTTAATCATTTAGATCTATCCAAATTAATAAGAAAAATATAGACTCAAAATATATTTAAATTATTGAATATGCAACTAAAGGGGAAAAAGTGAGTCTCCACTGGGATTTTGGAGCACATATCTATACTAGTGGGTAATGTTATCAATAAAAGACAAGTGCAACTGTTATACACATATACTGCTAGTGTAGCTGGTACAATATAAGGTACCGGACCTTGTAGCACAATCGGTAGAGCATCGGTTCTAAGTATGGGAGGCCCAAGGTCCAGTCCTGGGGCATGACATACAAAAGTCATTAAAAATGGTAGTGCTATAGCTTCCTTGCTAACGCTTAAGCAAATATAAGGGTAGTTCCACAACTGGTTGCCCAGTGTCAGGATAATGTGACTGGGTGTGGTATCATGCCAGGTGTTCATGGCATGCTATACACAGTGAAGGCAGCACTATGTCTGCTTCAAGTGGACAGCATCTATTGGAAAGTGAA